>LBNU01033775.1:0-12313 GCA_014162995.1 Artemisia annua
ATGAATGACAATGTGACTTAACCTACCCGGTTTCGTCAAATGAATACCCGTAAACCCTGTTTACGTGAAATGTTGAATTGAAAATCAATGAATAGGAAATGTCGAGACTAAGGAATTGACCTGGAAATTTAGAATTATGACATGCATTTTAATTTTTGCAAACTTTAATTCAGTTGTAATTTCTTTTCAAGTATTGTACTGTTTCTTTGTAATTTTAATGAAAATTCAAGTTTTACTTAAAATCTGCCTTTCTTTTATTCATGTCCCCTTGTTGTTAAAAATTTGTTTTGAGCTCTCATAAGTTGTTTTCAAACTTAGTTAACAGTTGGTGTTTACAAGTCTTAGCTTAATTTGGTTTCAATCTTCTTTAAAATCAAATCAGTTGCCCCTAAGGGGGTGTTTGGCACAGCATAGTTTTTTTTAGCCAAAACCTTGTTTAGTCCATTTTTTTTACTTAGATTTGCTTAGGTGTGTTGTTTTTAGTTTTTTAAAAGTGAGTTTCTACATCTCCAAGTAGTTTGTAAGCATCTAAAGTTCTTTTTCCAAATAAATTGTATTGTTAACTGTTTTTTTCATGAGTTAGTAGGGTCGATACTTAGATTTTGCTTATTTGTTGTTTCTTTTAGTTCACTTTAGTTCTAAATAGGTGTAAGTGTGCACCACCTTGTCTTTGACTTTTACACGTCAAAGAACCCATTTAGACCCACTTTTGACCCATTTTTTTTACACCATTTGCTGTCAAAAAAAGGTTCCAACAGCCAGAAGTTTTTTATTTTTCATTTCTTTAATATTACGTATTTTGCTCTCAAAATTGGTATGGTGCTTACTCGATAGCTTATCTAGTTGACTGTATTTTTTTTTATTTTTAGTATTTTTTTAATCAGCTCTGCACAAGCCCTAAACAGCCCTCTAGTCCATTTTTTCTGCAGCCATAGTATTAGGATAGATCGTTTTTAGCTTATTATTGCTTCTTAAGTTTATTGTACTGCTTATTCTGTCCCTATAATGCTTATTAGGTTCCCCCTTAGATGCCTTTGCTCATTTCCTCCCTTAGTTTAGCTTATAGAAGCTTTTAGGATTTCTATTTATCTTTTTAAAGCTTGTAGTGTAACTGTTGTAATTTTGTCTTTTAAACCTGCTCCTCTATTGATTTTTATAAAAGATTGTAGTTACAAAAGTTGTTCATTTATGTTTTTAATAAGCTTGTGCAAGAAAAAGTTAAAAAAAAAATAGTTTAAAAAACGTGGTGCACCGGGTTTGAACCCTGGTCACCCAGTTTACACACAAACAACATCCCTCCCAACCGTGCCATATGATTGTTCTTGTTATGATATATGTAGTTTAATACTTAATATAGTTTTAATTATTTTAGCTTATTTAGCATTGCACCTTAACTCTTGCTTAAATTCTGCTTATATTGAACTGTTTATTTCATTTTTTTTTATTTACCTAGTTTCTTTATTCAATAGTAGATCTTACAAAAAAAATTTCAGATTTATGTAAAAAGTTTAACTATTTATTAAGCATTTATTTAGTTTAAATTATTTTTTTAAAAAAATATTGGAAAGTCAAAAAATATATATATTTATTTTTTTTTAATTATTTTATTTTATTTTATTTTATTATTATTTATTTATTTATTTATTTTTTCCAAAATTTTCTTTTATCTTTTAGAACTTAGAAAAATCGTTTTTACATCCGTAGGATTAGTGTAGCATTAATTTTACGTTTTAATTTGTACGCTTACGTTTTTTTTAACTTTTACATTTTTATATCTGGATTACATTTTAGGATTCCCTAGCTTCCTATTATCATTCCCGTAAAATTTTAAGTAGTTTTTAAGTTTTATTTAGCGTTCCTTGTTTAGTTTAGGTTTTAGTTGCGTTTATTTAATTTTTCGTACGTTATTTGCAATTTCCCGTAATTTCACAATACCAAATAACCTCTCAACCATTCCTTACAAGCATTTTAATCTCGAATCTCACACGATATTGCCCATTCACACCTCGTTGGGACACGACCCGGGTAATCACTTACCCGGTATCACATATATATATTGTATTCACGGATTTTTGCAAGTTAACCTTCCCACACGGGTTGACTAGTGAACTTCCCCCACGTTTACCTTATATATTTATTTGACGCGCATTCTGCACGCATCACTCGTCTTTCAGCATCTGCTCTTTTGAACAACGTGTCAAGGTTATAGTCGTACCATTCAAAACGTAATGGTTGTAACTCTTTTAGCTGTTCTGTGTGAGCATCTAATATGCTGGCTTGTTGATAAACAAGAGTCCATATTGAATCAGGAGTGCTTATATTGTAGTCGGGTGAATTAGGTGAGGATAAATTATTTGGAATATTTGGTATTGAGGGATCTGAAATATAAGGAAATGGAGAATTTGGCTCAACATCCTTCCACTGCATCTCTTGGCGTGAACTTTGTCCAATTCCGAATGTTGCCTGGCCACCAATCAAATCTTCATATGATTCAGTGGCTCTCTGATGAGTGTGTAAATACTCATCATTATTACCTAATCTGAACTGCCAAAACATCCAAAAACATCCAATAATGCATCAAAATAGTGAAAATATCCCAGGGTTGTGTTTTATATGTTTTAGATGCAAAATGTTTGAAAACAAATGAAAAACGAACAAAGTTTGCACAATTGGCAGTTTCAGTCCCTCAACTTTCAAAACTTGTCAAATCTAGTCCCTAAGCATAAATTTTGAAAAGAAAATCAACCATCATAAATTTTGAAAAGAAAGTCAACCAAAGTCATTAGAAAATCACAAGTTGTCATAATTAGTCCTTTGAGGAAAAGTTTCAAAAGTTTACAAGTTTAGTACCTGAACTTTGCAAAATTGTCAAAAATAGCCCCTGGGATTAAAATGTTTTGGAAAATAACAATTATGGTCCTTGTATTGTGAAACATTGGAAAAAATAATCCTTGGGTGAAAAGTTTGGTGAAATTACATAAATGGTCCCTCAAGTTTTAAAGTTGGCAGAAAAGGTCCCTGAAAATCTCAAAAGTGGAAAAAGTCAACAAAGGTCCTTGTACTATTCACAATTGACAAAGATCACCCTTGGAATACTTTGGGAAAGTTGGCAAATTCAACCCTTCAAAAAATCAGAAATTACACAATTGGTCCTTGGGCACTACAAACCAAACGGATACCTTTATTATTATAAAAGCCCAAGTCCAAAACCAAAACAAACCCAAACATAAAAACCCCATCCCCTGGCCCATTTCTTTTGCCTGGCCCAACAACACAAGCCCACTCCCAGCCCTTTGTTATAATTCAAACCAGAACCCCCTTCCCCGTTCCCACCTCTCACCCCTCCTCCACTTGCAACTCTGCAACCCATCACCTCACCACCCCACCATCTCCACCGCCCAAACCACTCAACCTACCACCATCACCTCGCATTAAATGCACCACCGTCCCCCTTGCATTATAAACAGAGCAAATTGCAATCCACTTTTTAGCGCCAAAACCCAATCAAGGGCTAGGATCATCCATTTTGCAATTGGACAGCTGGGATTTACTCAGAAGACCACAAGGAACCCTAAAGCTCAAGTATAAATAGAAGTTGGCAGCTAAAGAGAAGATGTGTAGTCATTTAGCTTAATTTAATGTCGAATTAGAGTAAATTTTCAAATTCAGTTGTAATTCTCAGTTTCAAAGTAATGTACTAAGTGTTTTATTGTAATTTGAACTCATTTTCATCAATCAAATCCAGTTCTCTTTTGAAATTCAGTTTGTGCTCAATTTTAGTTCAAAATCTCATATTGCAATAATGTTGTTTGTGATTATGTTCATGGACTGATTAGGCAATATAAGCTCCCATAAAGCTTCAATAAGCTTTTAGAAACCTTAAAATTCAGCTTAGCATTGAAAACAGAAAAATACAAAAAAAAAAAAAATTAATTCAGTGAAAAATAAAAAATACAGGTTCAAGAAGAAGATGAGCATGGAGCATGGTAAATCTTGGATGGCCATGGGTTAGTGCTTATTGGTAAGCTTTAGGAGTGGTTTATGGTCCTTGGTTCTCACTTCTGTGCCTGGATTCATGTTGCAAGCTCATCTCTCATTTTTAGCATTCTACTTCATAAGTACTTTTTAACTGTTCTTCTTTGTATTTTCTTGTTTAGTCAGTGTATTTTAGTGATATTATTGCTAGATATTAGGTGTTTGTTGTTTAGATCTCCTTGTGCTCACTTGTTACAATTTATCAGTTAAAATAGCTTAAGTATGTTTCTTGTGTATTATGCTGATGTTGTTGATGTTTTGTGTTCTTTTGATCTCATGTTTTCCTAATACAACCATTAGAATTTGAATCTAGGTCTTAATCTGTAATTTACTTGCTTAATCACAAGTTAGCCTTGTTATAAGACTGTTTGGATTTGCTGTTAATTGCATGTTAACTGTTACCTTGTTGTTGTTTCATAGTTGTTGCATGTTACTTAGGGCTAGAATAGGTTAAGTAAACCATAAAATCTCAGTGTTATTAGAAAAAAAAAGTCAAAATCACTTTTATAATCTCATTTTTTGTTCACTGTTGGATTCATAGGATCCACAATCACTTATATCAGTACATTAGTTGTTAAAATAGCTCAGAATCACTTCATTACACCTTATTATACCATAATCACTAGATTACATGCATTAGAATCTCAAAAAGGTCAACCTTTCACAAAATCTCAAAAGTTAATTTTTCACAATTGTCAAAATGGTCAGAAATGCTTTGTGATTTCTAGGGTTTATTAGAGATTGGAAATAAAAAGTTTTTGTTGTTTTGAGATCTTTGGTTGCTTGTTTTCAAATTCCAAAAAGAAAATCTGAGTTTGGTTTTCATTTGCTTATTAAAAAGCTTGTTCAAAAGTTGTCTATGAACCAAAAAGCTCCCCTGTACCACCCATTTCTCAGTGTGCACACCCAACTTCACAGGGTTGCACAGTGTTCATTAGTGGGCCCCACCCTTTGAGATTTAGCTTTTTGGAAAGCTTATCAACCAAACTTTTAGTCCCTAGGCTTATTTTGTGCTTTCTAGCTTATTTACTAGGTTTGCATTGAACTTTTTGTTTGTCCCATTTTGCTGTCAACACTGACTCATCAGTATATGCTAGTGTTTTCCCAAGCTTCCCATAAGCTCATTAGTAAGCCTTAAGCTCTGAACCTTGGCTCATTTGAAAGCTCACCAACCCAACTTGCTACTCCAGTGTTTGTTTTGTGATTTCTAGCTTATTTGATAAGTTAGATTTGCTTGTGAAATAGCTTGCAGTTCTGTGTGTATTTGTGGTGATTTGGGATTGCTTATTTGTGCTTATTTGCTTATTCTTTCATGGATTCTTGTTGATTCAAGTTCATTTAGGTTCCTTTAAGTTGTTTGTAACTTATTTTATCATTTGTGTTCACTGTGTTGCTTATTACAAGCTTTTGCAAAGCTTTTTTGACCAAAGTCAAACTGATAAGCCATTAAGCATTCCATAGAGCTTATTTTTAAGAACCAAAACTTTTGTTTTCACAAAAGTTGTTCATTTTCAGTGTTAGAACAAGTTCCAAAAAGAATATTCCAAAAACATCACTTTTTAAGAAAAGTGATAGCTTCTATTTAACATAATTTAGCTTTTTAATTTTTCTTTTCAAATTTTTATTAAGTACTTATCTGTTTTTATAATTTTCTTAAATTCCTAGTATCTTAAGGTATTTGTATAAATTTTTTTAGAAATTTCCCTTTTCATTTAGTATTTATTAGAATTAATAATAGTTAAATTAATAATTAGTTAAAACTAGTAAATTAAATAGTTTTAATAATTTTTGTTAACCAGTAGTATCGTTTTATATTTTTCCTAAGTTCTAAATAATATTTAGCACTTCTGGTAATTTTAATTTCTACTGTTCATTTGGTAATTTCTAGGTTTAATTTTATTTAAAATAGTTTTAATCCAAAAACCAAAAAGAAAATAGTTTAAGGGCCTGTTTGGCAGGAGCTTTTTGTGGAGCTGTTAGCTTTTTGTTATAAAAATAATCTTCTCTAAAATAAATAGCTCCGTTTGGATACGTTAACTTTAAGCTTTTATTTCAAACAAATAGCTCCTAAATCAAAAGCTGATTCATGAAGCTTTTTAAATATCATGGAGCTGTTAAAATTTAAAATAACTGATATACCCTTCAAACATTTGTCTACAATTATAAATATGTCCTTTTATGTCATTTTACATATTATAATTACATTTAACAGCTAACTTACCAAACACTTTTATTGAAAAAAAGATACAGCTTATAGCTCATGTTAACAGCTTTGCAGTTTACAGCTTACAGCTTACAGTTAACAGCTTACAGCATACAACTTACAGCTAATTTTGCCAAACATACCCTAAGTGTTTAAATTTAATCTCAGATCCATTTTTATAATTTTCCTAGCTTGTAAACATTATTTAGATTCTTTAAAAATTGGATTTGTCATTTTCTCTTTTAATTTTCTATTTTTTTTATTTAATCTAGTTTAAATAACTTTTATATAATAGTTTAGTAATTAATTCATAAAAGATTCACAAAAAGACCAAAATATTTATTTTCAATTTTTATATTTCTTTTAAGTCATTTTAGATTTTTAGAAATTAATTTTGCAATTTTCTAAGTTAAATTTGTAATCTTTATCATTTTTAAATTTAACTTTAATTAGTTTTTATTAAGTTTTAAATAGTTTTATTAATTAATTAATATTTAAATATTAAAATAATCAAAAAATAATTTTCTTTTTAATTTAATTTTCTTTTAATTTTAAGTTTATAAAAGTTTCATTTTCACCCCTTCTAGTTTTTATTTGTTCATATTTTACCTTTTTCCATTAACGTGATTACTCTGTTTATATTAGGTTTTCCCCAAGCCTAATTTTGTTTCCCTGTAGTGTAGAATTTTATTAATTATCATTTTCTTAGTTAACAATTCCAAATAATCATTCTTAATCTGGTTACTATTCCCAATCACTCATTCCCAAAACGTTTCCAAACACAATTTCAATCTCGTTGGGACTTAACGACCCGTGAGAACACTGTGCTTTCAACGGACCATAAATTGATCACTCTCTCCCTCATTTGACTTGTTGACCACACCTGGTTAACTGGTTAGTTTGGGAGGAGTCAAATTTTGGCGCCGTTGCCGGGGAGGTTGTTGCGTGTTTTAAAAACGTTTAAGTTTAGTGATTTTCAAAACCCTCCTTGTACAAATCACATCACTTTGTAAAAAATTTTGTAAAAATCTTAATCATATCAGAAAAAAAAGTCATTAACACTTTTCCAAAAGTGTTAACAACACCAAAAAAATTAAAAACAACAAAACAAATCGTGAAGTTAAATTACTTCGATTCTTTAAGATTACAACCTATACAGGTGGAATACGGAGGTTCTGACATTAAATTGCGAACCGAAGAGAGATCCATTCTTCTCTCCCGTCACCCTGCGAGTAGTCTTAAAGGAACGATTTCGGTTAACGAATTGATTCCAAAAATAATTTCCAAGTTTTTTTTACACACACCCCAAAAAGCCAAAAATATTTGTTTTATTGTTAAATAATTACGTAAAATATTACCACCGCAAATCAAGGCAGAATACAACCCAACTGGGTGTATGACCATTAATAAGTTCCCAAACTTAAGATTAAAACTTGCCATTGTACTCTTGTGATTGGTGTACCTTTTTCAAAGAAGCCAGTCACATTGTAGTTATTGGTTTAAGTTCACTGTTGTTTTGCCTCGGTCTTGTTTTACTTGTGAATATTTTTTAGTGCATGCGCACTCGTTCCCATTCCAGAAGGAATCGTCAAAAGAGCATAGCTGAATTGCTTGCTGCTGAAGAAATATCCGTTAATATGCCTGACGATGACCCACCACCCCCTCCACCCCCTCCCAAATCTGAAACTGGGGATGCAGCTCCTGATCTCCGAACGATGGAGGAGCTGTGTCAGCCTACTATGCAGGGGAGGGGAGGACCCATTGCACCACTCACTATCAGTTCCACGGATTTTGGACTCAAGCACCACATGATCCAGCAAGTCCAGAATTCGTGTCAGTTCCACGGTTTACCGGGTGACGATGCAAATAAGCATCTCGATAAATTTTTGACCGTCACCCAGAGTATAAAGCAGAATGGTGTCACCAAAGACGGCCTTCGCTTATACCTCTTTCCATATTCTCTCACTCATCGTGCTACTGCCTGGTTTGATCGTCTCCCGAAGAATTCGATCCACACTTTTGATGAAATGGTTAACAAGTTCTTAGCAAAATACTTTCCACCATCCATGGTAACTAAGTTGAGAAATGATATTAGCAACTTCCGACAGCTTCCCGATGAGTCCTTATTTGAGGCATGGGAACGCTATAAGCTTGCAATTGATCGATGTCCAAATCATAACATGCTTCTAGTCACCATCATAGATACTTTCTACAATGGTTTGACTCTCCATTATCGTGACACAATCAATGCTGCTGCTGGAGGGACCTTTATGAAAAGGACCCCCGAGGAGTGCTATGATCTAATTGAAAACATGACTGCCCATCACAATTTCTGGGATTCCTCAACTGAGAGGAATGATTCATGTAAATCTGTCACTCCAGCCTCCTCTGAAATAGCTGCTCTCACTAAAAAGATGGATGATTTGTCCACTGCTGTGTTGAGAATGCATCAATCTAATCAGAACATCAATCATCAAGTCAGAGCTGTCAGTCACAGTTGTGAAACGTGTGGTGGTCCACATCCTTATACTGAGTGCCCAGCCACCAGTGGCTTCACTCACGAGAACGTATATGCTGCTCAAGGTTCCTACAATGCGGGGGGTAACTCTTACCAACTACAGGGGGACCGTAATCTCTTAAGCTATCATTCCAACAATTTCCTCGGACCACCCGGATTTAATCAGTCTCAAAACCATAATGCTCAAAACCGGAACCAAAATTTTCATCAAAACCAAAATCGAATGAACCAAGGTTTTAACAACCAAGGGAATTTCAATTCCGGTCATAACCAGGGCTTTCAAAACCAAGGAAATTTTCAAAGAAATCAAGGTCATGGTAATCAGGGTAATAATTTTCATAATCAGGGTAATTTTCATCAGGGAAACAATTTTCAGGGTACTAACCAACATCATGGGAATTTTCAAAACAATCGGGCTCAAAATGTTCCTAATAATCAAACTCAAGCCATTGTTCCAACTAGGCCTTCATCTGATGAGTTGCTTAAGCAATTCATGAAGTCCCAAGAAGAAATGAACAAGTTGTTGGTCAATCAGATCTCCGAACTCAAGAAGTCTTTAAATGATCGACCCTCGGGCTCAGGAACACTTCCGAGCAACACGATCGCTAACCCGAGGGGCGGTGTTAAGGCGATCACCACCCGAAGTGGAGTTTCGTACAAAGGACCCACGGCTCCTGCTACCTCTTCTTCTCTTCCTCCACAGGTAGCGGAACGTGAACCTAAGGTTACTACGGACACGGTACTTCGTACTAATAACGGAGATACCAATGACGTCCACCCTCAAGTTGTCCCGGTCCCGAAACCCAAATCCAAACCTGGAGTTTTGTTTGAACCTCCAGTTGATCCCATTGAGAAACAAAATCCCAAACCCTCAATTCCTTATCCATCACGTTTACAAGATCAAAAGCTCCGCGAAAAAGCTAGTCACCAACTGGACAAATTTTTTCAAATTTTCAAAGAATTACATTTTGACATAAGCTTCGCGGATGCTCTTCTTCTGATGCCCAAGTTTGCATCTACGATCAAAAATCTGTTAAATAACAAGGAAAAACTCTTCGAGATGGCAAAAACTCCATTAAACGAGAACTGCTCTGCAGTATTGTTGAAACAGCTTCCCGAAAAGCTGGGAGATCCCGGGAAATTCCTCATTCCATGCATTTTCCCGGGAATGGTTGAATGCTATGCCTTGGCCGATCTTGGTGCAAGCATCAACCTAATGCCTCACTCGGTCTGGAAGAAACTTTCTCTTCCGGCACTCACTCCTACCTGCATGACTCTCGAGCTTGCAGATCGCTCTATATCTCGTCCCCTCGGTATTGCTGAGGACGTATTCGTGAATGTAGGAAAGTTCAATTTTCCGGCAGATTTCGTGATTGTTGACTTCGATGCAGACCCGAGAGTTCCTCTCATTTTAGGGAGGGGATTCCTAAGAACGGGTCGTGCTCTGATCGATGTCTTTGATGAAGAGATCACTCTGCGTGTTGGTAATGAAGCCATCACATTCAACCTTGATCAAACCTCGAGATACTCTTCCAACTATGACTCCGCAGAAATTAACAGAATCGATGTCATCGATATTGCTTCGGAGGAGTATTCTCAGGAATTTCTTGGTTTCACCAATAATTCTTCGAGTGGCAATCCCACTCCTTCTTCTCAACCTATCATTGATAATTCTTTTCCTTCCCTAACTCCGTTTGAGGGAAGTGACTTCATCTTGGAGGAAATAGAGGCCTTTCTCAAGAATGATTCAATTCCCGAGGGAATTGATAATCAAGAGATTGACCCGGACAGGGATATACTTCTCCTTGAGAAGTTATTGAATGAAGATCCCTCCCACCCTCCCGTTCTTCCACAAAAACTTCATAACGAGGAAATCAAGTCTGTTGAGAAAACTACTGATTTTCCTGAGGTCGAACTTAAGGACTTACCACCTCATCTCGAGTATGCATTTCTGGAGGGTGATGATAAATTACCCGTCATTATTGCTAAAGACTTAAAAGATGAGGAAAAAGCTGCTCTCATAAAGGTTCTAAAGTCACACAAGCAAGCAATTGCTTGGAAACTCTCCGACATCAAGGGTATTAATCCTGAATTCTGTACCCACAAAATCTTAATGGAGGATGACTTCAAACCAGCAGTTCAACAACAGAGACGGGTTAATCCTAAAATTCACGAGGTTATCAAACAAGAGGTTATCAAACTTCTTGATGCCGGATTGATTTACCCTATCTCTGACAGTCCTTGGGTTAGCCCCATTCATTGCGTTCCTAAAAAGGGTGGCATTACTGTTGTCACAAATGAAGAAAACGAGTTGATTCCAACTCGATTGGTTACGGGATGGAGAGTATGCATTGACTATCGCAAGTTAAATGACGCCACCCGTAAAGACCATTTTCCTCTACCCTTCATGGACCAGATGCTCGAGAGATTAGCGGGAAACGAGTACTATTGTTTCCTAGACGGTTTCTCGGGTTACTTCCAGATTCCCATTGATCCGAAGGATCAAGAAAAGACTACCTTTACATGCCCCTACGGAACTTTTGCCTACCGACGTATGCCTTTTGGCTTATGTAATGCTCCAGGCACGTTCCAACGGTGTATGATGGCCATATTTCACGACATGATCGGGAAAACTATGGAGGTCTTTATGGATGATTTCTCGGTCATTGGGAATTCTTTCCAATCATGTCTCTCCCATTTAGATAACAAGCTCAAACGGTGTGAAGACACCAATCTTTGTCTAAATTGGGAGAAGAGCCACTTTATGGTCAAGGAAGGCATTGTCCTCGGCCATAAGATTTCTAAGAACGGGATTGAGGTCGACAGAGCTAAAGTCGATGTCATTGCTAAACTTCCTCATCCCACCATAGTTAAAGGTGTCAGGAGTTTCCTAGGTCATGCCGGATTCTATCGTCGATTCACACAAGATTTTTCCAAAATCGCCCGGCCCATGACACATCTTCTTGAAAAAGATGCTCCTTTCATCTTCTCTCCCGAGTGCATCGAAGCTTTTTAAAATCTCAAGAAAAAGTTCACTGAAGCACCGATCTTAGTTGCCCCCGATTGGGACCTGCCTTTTGAACTCATGTGCGATGCAAGTGATTTTGCCATAGGCGCGGTCTTGGGGCAACGTAAAACAAAACACTTTCAGCCCATACATTATGCAAGCAAAACTATGAACGAGGCTCAGAATCATTACACCACAACGGAAAAAGAGTTATCAGCCGTGGTGTATGCTTTTGAAAAGTTTCGGCCTTACTTAATCCTGACCAAATGCATAGTGTATACGGATCACTCGGCCCTGAAATATCTCTTTGCCAAACAAGATGCAAAGCCGAGATTACTCCGATGGGTTCTCTTCCTGCAAGAATTTGATATCATCATTCGTGATAAAAAAAAAAAGGAGCTGAGAACCTAGCAGTTGATCATCTATCCCGATTAGAAAACCCTCACCAGGATGTGTTCGAGAAAAAGGAAATAAATGAAACGTTTCCTCTCGAGACACTCAATTCGGTTTCTTTTCGTGGTGACTCTACTACCCCATGGTTTGCCGACTT
>LBNU01033775.1:39105-57056 GCA_014162995.1 Artemisia annua
TTAATAGATGGTAATGAGTTAGATCACGAATTTTGACTCTAAATTATATCTCAAAGAAAGAGCTTTCCAAAAAGTCCGACCACGATTGATTTCGAGGTCCGGAAGTTAGTCTTTTGATTTTTACAAGTTAAGGTGTCAAAGCTGTTAAACCGGGACAGAATTTTGGTAAAAGTTTGATAGTGATTTGTGGGTGATAAAGTGTTATTAAGGTTAGCCCTTCTGGGAAAGTTTAGTTTTAGGTCATCTTAGACTTCCACGAAAAGGATTCGCGATAAAAAGTTTTAGAAGTATTTTTCTAAAATCAAAACTTTTTGGTGTGCGTTCAGATCCGAATCTGGATAGTTGACAAGTTTGATTTTCTTATGGGTATTTGTGAGTGTTATTAGAACATGGCCTTTTGGGATTAGCTTGTATGCTTATGAGAGACCCTGGTGAATTTTTGGTGTGAGTTATTAAGCTTAAATGGTTATTATTTTATGTGGGTGAATGTACCCCAAAATTCTGCGTTTTCTGAGATTATAAGTGCAAGGGATTTAGTGAGCATTAATGGTTGATGGTGTTTAGCATGGAGTCTAGGAGATCTATGTTGGGTCATATGAACTTTATACATCCATCAAATGAGTATTGCATGGGTTATAGCTTTTAGCTTAACCATGTGTAATGTGAGCTTATTTGTGTTGTATAGATTTGTGATTTGTATTTGTTGGAAGCTGCAAAGTTGAGGTGAGTTCATAGTCCCATACTTTTTACTTTGTTTTAAACTTGGGATGGGAATGATGCTTGTCTTAAATGATTTGAGTTACTGTGATTATGTGTGGTCTAAAAGCTTGGACGTATAATGTTATCGTATGTATGCTATATGTGATGGTTATTATAGTGTGATGGTTATATGTGGTGATTATCGTGGATTATCGGGAATTATCAGGCATGCATATCAGAGACTCAATTGGGAGGATGCTTATCCTGTTGCTCGCGCATGCGACCTAATTGATGTCTATATTGGAGCAGGGGACACGTTTCGTCCCATTGGTTGCCTTATTTTGTGTGATTACATGTTAGCTTATATGATAACTTTAATTGTTTGTCCAGCAATATTTTTATGATCACAGTGAACTGGTTGCCTTGAGTGTGAATGTGTGTCTTAAACCTATGAATCTCACCAACATTATGTTGACGTTTTAAGCATCATTTTCAGGTGAGCATTATAAGGTTAAAGTTGAGAGCAGCAATTAGGCGAGACTTAGTTGCATTCGAAGACTTTATTTATGTTTGGATTTGACTTTATTTGAATTTGGTTGTGACACGTTTATGTTTTTCATTTGGTACTTTCATATCTATTGAAGATACCTTTGGATTTTTGATTTGGTTATTTTATTCTTGGGGTATTGTTACAACACTTCGTGTTTGTACTTTGCTCTATTTATGTGCATTGTAGTATTTCTCTATTAGACACCATGTGTTGTGATGATATCCATGAAGTTACATACTCGCGTTTCCGCCTTGGCGAGGTGTGACAGTGTGTGTCTTATAACTGTGTGTGTGATTTCACCATCTCTCTTAATCTAATCCTCTCTCTTTCTCTCCCTAGCTTTCTCTCTCTAGGATAAAACCTTCTAATCTAAGTGTGAATCTTGGTATATTTGTGACCTGCACTTGGTATCAGAGCCACATAATGATCTACGAGTGATTTGGATTGGAAAACAAGATCAAAGTTTGGTTTTTTAATTTTGTTTACATTTTTTTAAAATCGTGAGGTCCAAGAATCATACTCCTTGATTTTGTGGTTAAAAAGCTTAAAGTTTGTGTTTTTTAAGTTGTATTTGATGTTTTGGTAAAATTCTATGCAAAAAGAAGGGATTAAAAACCTACAAAATTGCTTTTTTTGGTTGATTTTAGTGTAAAAGTTATGAACGCAGTAGGTTATCTCGGTCGCTTAGTTATCTCAGTAGTTCATCGTGTTATCTTGGTCAAGTTAGTGGCACAGAAAATACGAAAAGTACAAGTTACCTCGATCGTCTTACTTACCTTGGTCATCAAGTTACCTCAGTCATTACCTTATCTCGACCACCAATTACTTCGGTCGTTTCACTTACCTCAGTCAACATAGTTATCTCGGTTAATCACTTATTTTGGTCATTTTTACTTATCTCGATAAGTTTAACCCTCCACTACCTATCCCACGTGGCACCGAAATAACAACAACCGAACTAACTTAACTCACTAAAAAAACAACCAAAATAACTACATTTCATTAAAAAGGACAAAAAAAACAACCAAAAATTACTTCCCAAATCGAAGAACAACCGAGATAACTCTAATACTCAACCGAATTAACTTAAGAACTAACATAAACAAATAAAATAACTTAAGAACTCACCAAGAACAATCGAAATAACTCAAGGATTCACATAAACAACCGAATTAACCATTCTTAATCTAGAACAACCAAGATCATCTACATCAACAACCAAATTCACAAACAACTCCTTTATCATTTCACAAATCAATTATCAAGTCTTCACACTTCATCAATGGCAACTTAACAAGACATCTTTGCTGCTGGTTTTAAGAGTCGTCCTCCCATGCTATCTCGGGGTAGTTACATATAGTGGTCGATTCGTATCATTCGTTATGCTACGAGTAAACCTAATGGGAACCTAATTGTTAAATCAATTCTGAATGGTCCTTACAAGTTCCGAGAGATCAAATATGTTACACCCGAATCCCGTTTTCAAACGGGTATGACCCTAGACAAGTTTGACTAAGTATAAGTGTGTGGACTTATGTATTATGGTTAATGGTTTTGGGTCTACCAACTTTGATACGGTGTATTGGTGTTTGTGATATGAAGTATCCAGAATTGTAATATGGGTATCCAGAATTGTGATATGGTGTATTGAGATAGGCTTGGATATGGAATATCCAGAATATAGATATGGAGTGTCAGTCGACACGGAGTATCAGTCGATACGGAGTATCTAAAAGATAGATACGGCGTATCGACCTTAAATGAGCAGAGTTGACTAATTTGCCCTTTTAGCTAGAACCTTCCCCATTTATCTATATGTTTCCACACTCTCCGGTAAAGATTGTGTGTTTTCTATGGGTGTCGAACTAAAAGAGAAAGAGATGGAAAATGGTGGAGGTTGATGTGCTTTTATGATGGTTTGAAGATGGCAATTCAATAGAATGATCCTTAGCATGATTATAACAAGTAAGTAACAGTTAATTAGTGTTTAATTACGAAATTAGAAATTAGGGTTCATGAACCCTAATTTCGAAATATTGGGTAAAACAGTGTTTTAAGCTAATTAAAGGTTATAACAATTATGGAATAAGTATTATATGATTCAAAGGTTAATGATTTAATGGGTTCTTCATCATATGTGGTTATATGATGATTATGGGTGTTAAGAAATAAGCTAATTGTTATATAAACCATTGTTATAGTATATTTGTTATAGTAGTTGAATTATATGTTCATGTTCATGATTATTATGGATTAGGATGCTAATAAGGAAGATTATGATGATTATGGATGTTTGGTAACTTAGCTTGGAGGCTAAGGTAAGTATCTACGGTTATTATATGTTAATATGAACTTTGCCTATTATGTGATATTGAATGAAGGTGCTACGAATGGTTATAGTTGCTTACAAATATTTGGATTAAGGAGACTTGATTAGTGGAATGGTTAAGTGTTAGCTATGGACTAGAAGGACCAAGGTATATGCTTATGATTCTATGTGTTATATGTGTGTTATAGTATTGCGTTATAGATGTTAATGCATCGCTAATGTTTATATTGCATATGTGTGGATTAAGTATTACCATGTACTAACCTAGCTACTTACTAAGCGTTATCGCTTACCGTTATAGTTAACAATGTTTTGTAGGTTTTCGTGGAGATGCTATGGTAAGTACATGGACTAAGGCTTAAGGTTTGGAAGTGTGCAATGGAAGAGTGTTGGATTATGTTAGAGCTTAATATTAGATACCGAGCTCGAATCAAGGTTGGATCCCCCGATGTGTCGTGAGTCATTTGTTAAAGATAAAGTCAAGTGTCAAAGTTTACGTTATGTTTTTATAGTCATTTGGGTCTCAATGGTATGTTGTAGAATGGTTTTAAAGTATTGTAATTGCCAATCGTGGTTATAGTAAAGTGGTTAAAGTGTATATGTATATATAAAGGAGTGTTTGGATTAGTGTCTATTCGTACCCATTTTGGAGTGAAACGGGTCATTTGCCATGTATTATAGTTTGTTATAGTTTTGAATGTTAAATGAGTGTTTTGGTACAAATTATAGTGTTGTATTAAGGTCAAAATGAATTGTGGGTAAGTGTTGAGTTTATGCAGGTTTTCTGCAAATGTTTCTGTAACAGATGGGTAGATATGGCGTATCTCATTTTGGGGATATGACATATCAATTTCAGAGGTGATACGGCATATCCCTCTTTGGGGACACGGCGTATCACTTTTTGGGATACGGCGTATCGATTCAGCAGTACAGAGTTGATAATTTTCTAAATGTTGTACAAAGCAAACCGTAAGTCGTTGGTGGTCGTGCCACCTATCGTTTTAAAGGTAACTGAGTCTAGTATCTTTTAAAAGTATTTATAAGGGATAATTTGTAACAGAATTTTGTCATTTAATTAAAGTGTAACAAAGAGTCTATTATAGTCAAAGCATTTCCACGTAAAAAGTTTTAAATTTCGGTCAAATCGGGCACGGGGCATAACAAAAAACCCTGGTGATGCAACTTGTACCCCCTCCCCCCAATACTTCCTTTTATCTGACTACAAACTGGAGAAGAATTGTCTGAAACTGAAGTAACACAATTGTCTGAAACTAGATTCAATTTTGTCTGAAACTGAAGTGTAACAATTTGATTGAGGGAGAGCAAATGTTATGAAGATTCAACGTGAACGTCAAATGTTCAAGGTCCTTTACAGAAGCAAGCTCAATCGGTTATCTTGTTATTCAAGATCTTCTTTCAACAACTATTAAGGTTTGAAGTCAAAAATAAAGATCAAACTCATCATAGATGCTTTTAAATTCACAGACTTCAAATGTACCTTCAGAGTCAAGCTACAGATAAAGATCAAGAATTCATAGTTTGTGTTCAAGGATGTTGATCAAGAGTGCAAGAGTAAAGTCCATACCTGTATGATCAGAAGAAAGAGCTTCAAATCATCCTCAGCTTACATCAGGTATTCTTAGCAACTCGAGCTTGTCGTCCAAACAAGCATTGAAGACAATGATGTTCCATATCTAGTCTATTGTTCCATATCTAGTCTACTTAGACATGTAAATGAATATACGATATTATACATATACGAACAACTCATGTTACTCCATTTTATGAGATTAAGTAAGGGTATCCTATATTTTTTAACTATCAACATTCAATAGCGACTCATGTTATTTCTTTTTATAAGCTTAACCCGCGCATGAGGTTAAAATTTAAATACGGCTTAATTATTAACAGTAATATAAATATCAAAATGAATGCACAACCTCGCGGGTTACTGTCCGATGAAAATAAATAGACGAGATTGTACATATAATAACGACACATTTTTTTTAAATGTCATTATGTGCTACTAAATATATATAATGTCTAGAACATGATATCAGTAGTTAAATTTAAACAAAATTAACCTAAATACTATGCCAATTAAACAAAGTCACATACTTCGTGCAACAAATATCTACGTAAAATATTAATTGATATTATCACATAATAAAAAAAAATTATATAAAAACTTGTGCATGCACGAATATTGTAACTATATAAGTATTAAAAATTTAATATAATTTTATAGAAAAAACTTAAATATTATAAAATCATAGATTTATAAATTGTCACAATATTTAATTTTAAAACAAAGTTATAGAATATTATTACTTTTTATACTATCTGCTCAAAATCCGTAAGTGCACGAGTTCAAATTAAAATTGGTACAATTAAATTATTGACAAACAATTTTTTTAACAAGTCGACAAACTATTTAATTTGTACGATACTATTTTATGTGGTTACAATTACCTCTTTCGAAGCTCTCTTTGTCAAGATAGCTCATATGTATTAAGATTCATTTACATAAAGTCACCCTCAACTTATGTATAACTCTTAATTTTTATTTTTTATTATTATTGTTTTATTATTATTATTATTATTTTTTAACACGAGTATAACTCTTAACTTACAAGGCCAACTATTTAACTTAGGTGTTGTTTGTTTATTAAGAGTCTCTAAATCTTAATCTAATTCGCACATCTAAATCTGAATATGCGGTAGAAAAGTTTGAATCTGATTCCCATCTTAATCTGAATCAGTGGTTGAGAAATCTTAATCTGAATCAAGTAAAACTTTTGTTTTTTGTAAAAATGTCAGGATGTGTTAAACTATTCAGTTTTTACAATATTAATATAAAACCATTCTCACAATAAATAAAATTTATTAAATTTAAGAAATTAAATTCTATAATTTAATAACCAATTTAAAGTTAAAAGTATTTTAAACAAAACATGAAATTTAATTTCATGCTTATTTGACAAAAATAAACGTGTCGGAGTTTAAATTGAACTTTTTAAAACGGTTAACTATATGGCTCACATTAGAGTTGAAATATGTGAGTCTGAAATTGAACCAGGATTATCAGATATCATCTTATACAATCTTTATTTAACAAAACATATGCAATGATTCTATTTAATACTTTTAACATAAAAACCAAAGGTGAAACAAGAATAAATAAATAAATAATAATAATAATAATAATAATAATAATAATAATAATAATAATAATAATAATAATAATAATAATAATAATAATAATAATAATAATAATAATAATAATAATAATAATAATAATAATAATAATAATAATAACAAAAGAGACATTAAGAGGTGTTAAGACACCCCTCCACATCTAGTTCAATAAGAGGTTTTTGCCTCTTACTGTCTCTTAATGGTCAGAAAAAAAACAAACGCTCTTAACATAAATTGCCTTTTACCGCATCTTAATGACATGAAAAAAACAAACCGTCTTAATGACCCAAATGTCTTACTGCATCTGAATATGTCGGATTAAGATGTTGTTAAAAAGCAATATTTAAAAAACAAACACCACCTTACTTTCGCTTTGGCTCTCAAATGCCATAAGCAGTAATGTATAAGCATGTTTTGTAAGGTTCTACTTATTATTTTAGACATACATAAATACATAATCATGCTCAAAATGATAGTGAGACTTTCTTACGAGAACCATCTTATCTGCGAGAACTGAGAGAATCACCAAAAACATACATGCACGCCTTCAATAATTGTATTTTTGCACATATGTTCTAAAAACAACATATATGTTTTTAAAAAAACATAGTTGTTCTAAAGAATTTGATAAGAAATTAAAAATACAAAATTTTTCTTTGAAGGTGTGCATGTATGTTCTTATAAGGCATGCAACGACAATATTACGGCCGTGTGTAAGGTTTTTGTGAAAAAAGATGATGAATTCATGATTATATTGAAGAACATAGGTGGATACTTACGATTATTGATGATTTGCATGTATTTTTATTTTATTTTAAAAGGCGTGCATGTATGTTTTTTGTGGTTCTCTCAGTTCTCGCAGATAAGATGATTCTCGCAAGAAAGTCTACCCAGGATGATAACTTATATCATCATTAGTAATTGGACATCTCCTAAGATAATGAAATGTAGAATTCCAGAACCAAAAGCTTTTGAGATTCTAGCAATTTTGAGGAAGCCAACTTAGTGTAAAGTCAAAGTTGAAGAATATTTTTTAACTATGTTTTGGTTCCATACCATTTGAAGAAACAAATTATCATAACAAACACTTCTCCTACTCAATTACAAAAATAAACACTTTCAAACTATTTTACCAAAATCTACCAAGCGAGCAAACCCCACTTAGCAACTATCATTTGATCGCCTCTTTTGCTCGCTCAAATTACTTTAACAAAAGAAGACAAAACGTATGTACCTTTTATCAAGTGTTTCAGCGACCAAGAATTACCTCGCCACTCATTCTGACAAACTCAAGAATTAACTCATTTTGTGCATAGTTGTCATCTTCATTTAATAAGCAGATAAAGATAGTTCACCATTTGTTTTAAAACTTGCAACAACTTTGCAGGACACATAAAGTTATACAGATTGAAGACAACAAAATTCTCCGATAGTTATTTATTTGGTATTCTTCCCAAAGTTTAGGATTTCATGCATTTTCCTTTCCATTATGTCATTTATAAGTACACAACAAAGTTCTCCAACAGTTGGAAATCATGCATTTTCCTTTCAAGATGTTTGGACTTGTTCAAGAGGTATCGACAAAAAAGCAAGCGAGCAACTATAGAAAAAGACAATGAAGTTAGCAAACAAACTCTTTCTCGTCTCCCTTGCTCTCCGTTATTCTCGTCTATTTCAAAAAAAACTAGAAAAGGACAATGAAGTTAGCGAGCAAACTCTTTCTCGTCTCCCTTGCTCTCCATTATTCTCACTCTTCGATTTCAAAAAACATTGAAAGTGATGTGGTGCTAAAAGACAATCAAGTTGGCAAGAAACACTTGCTCTCCACCATTGCTCGCCACCCTTTCTCGAATGTGGTGCTAAAGACAATCAAGTTGGAGAGAAACACTTGCTCTCCACCATTGCTCTCCACCATTTCTCGTCGATTTCAAATGATGTGGTGCTACAAGACGACAATGGGCATAGCGAGAAACAGTTGCTCTCCCCTCACTTTGCTCGCTTAGTAGATTTTTGTAACACGATTTTCGATGGTCTATTTCTGTAAAGTACTTTGGTATAAGTTCATTTCAGAAATTTTCTCCATTTGAAGTCATACAATAAGCAAAACATTATTAAGGTGCTCGTTCAAAATGGCATTGTTTTGAGACTTTGCGTTCTCTGATAAATTCCATTTTTAAATACTATTACTTGTGATAACTTACGTGCCTGTGCCTAGGGTTTTATGAGCAAAGATAAGCGCGTCTAACCTAGCTATATAACTCATCCTAAAATGAGAGAGAAGTATATCTCATCCCACCAATCAGTGGCTGACACCTCAGCGTATGAATGTTTTGTGTGTGATTTGTGAGTGGATGTAGCATTTTCCTAAAATAAAACCAAAACATTTAGTTTTATATACAACATATCTGATTCTATATCTAATTAAGTAATCTTCATTTCTTGATCATTCCACATTTGTTTATCACGGTTAATTCAAGCCGGCTCATCGAATGCCCCTGAACTATAATGCATGGCAGATTGGCAGGTGTGCAATATATGAAAAGGAGTTTAAAGTTATGGAGTGCCATGCGTACAAAATGCATCACATATTTGATTCTGAAAATTGTTAAATTTAAAAGTTTGATTTGGTTTCAGTCGAAAATTTTACTGAACCTGTAGTTTTAACCCATCTTTTGGTTAGTGTTTCTTAATTGAAGCTTCAATTTTTTTCTTAGTAGCTTGGTATTTGGGATTTATCCATCTACGGATCATTTTATATTTAATCGTACTATTCACACCAAGTCACCAAAGACTACAAGTAATCATGTGATGTAAAATAGAATGTGAAGGACTTGTCATGTAGACAAGGGGAAATTATTAAAAAAAGTATTATACTTGCCACCCTTTCATCTTCTGGGTAGCGAACTATTTTTTTTCATTTTCAGGGTAATAAACTCGTCTTTTTTTCATCTTCAGGGTACTATGTGACTTGTTAACCGGAACACACCCACCACCACTACCCAGAAGATGAATTTGTGGCAAGTATAATACTTTTTTTTATAATTTGCCCTACCNATCACTTGTTTTAAAAATAAAATATTTTGCAAACGGTAAAACGTTAAGACAAACATCGCGACGAGAATTTTATTATCTTCCAGTAAACGGGCATTTCAATATGCTTTCGACGAACTTTTTTTTTTGGAGTTTTGTTTTAGTGTTAAAATTTGCGTCTGAAAAAATCACACGTGATTTGTATGTTATGAATTACGTATGATTTAACAAATCACATGTTATTTGTATGTTATGAATCACGTGTAATTTCATAAATCACATGTGATGTCATAAAATTACATGTGATTTTAAAATAACAAATCACATGTGATATAAATTTTAACATTCACTAAAATAATGGAAGAAAAAGTTCATCCAAAGTATGTAGAAGTACCCATTTATAGAAAGAAAATTTAATTCTCGTCGTGATGATATGATTCTTTTCACGTAACGATTAACGTTTATGAAATATTTAATTTTAAAAAAAAATGAAAGTAGGTTTTTTGTTTTGATAAAAAAAATGAAAGACTGTGATTGATTCATCAGGTATAGAAAGAATTTGAATTTGAGATCTATAAGAACTTTTCTCTACTGTAAGTGCATTTTATTGAAACTCCATAATATTTGTAACACAATGTTTTACTTTAACAAAAGTTTACACTTATAAAACAAAATTCATGTGATTTACTGGCACCTTAAAACACTCTCGGTACGCTGTTTTCACAAAGGATAGAATAAAAATTGAAGTCTAAAATGTAAAAGTAATTGACACTTTCCATCATAGTATAAGGCTGAACACAGTGGTCGGTCATTCCCTTCGGTCAAGCGATCGGTCGTTGGTCGTCGGCCACTGTGGAGGCTTGGTCCTTATCGGTCGTCGAACGAAAATGAATACAAGATGGTCGGCCACACGACCGATTTCAAAAACCACAAACAAACAAAATTTGTTACCGCTTAATTATATATTAAAAAAAAATAAAAAATAAAAAATAAATAAAAAATAAAAAATCTTAACCACTTTTACAACATAATAAATACCAAGGTTATAAATAGCGTGAAGCGTGGCGTAGCGGCATAGCCAAGCCTCAAGCTTTAGCGTGAGGCGTTGCGTTATAGCGTTTTTAAGGCGTGAATCAAAGCGGCAAAACATATTTATAGAGTTGTCAATATTAGTTAGCTACTAGGCTTAAAATTGAGTTATGGAGCTACTAAGCCCAAATAAATACTTGTAAATAAGCTCAGTCCAATAAATCTTTAAAAAAACAAAAAAAAATCTTAAAATCTTCAAAAAAAAAAGGCGCCACGCTACGCGCTATAGCGCGCTATATCACGCTATATGACGCTTTATTGCATGCCACGCCTTGATAAGACGCTTTGGCATGTTTCGTAACGTGGAGGCCACGCCTCACGCTATGGCGCCGCTATAGCGCGCTATTTAGAACCATGATAAATACCAACCTCAAACACATTTCTAAACACACAATTTCAAACACAATTCAAACAACTTCTCATCAATATTAATCATGTCAAAAAAATACTCCCAAATAAAAAAACCGACGATCCTAACTATCCCAAAATACCTCGAATTTGAATTTCTCGCCGGATCTAAATTTTCAATTAACTGGTATAATACGACCACCAAATCAACGTATTCGCTTTCGTGCACATGCTTTTGAATATCCAACACGACTACCACAACCGAATCAAAATCAAAACGCATTTTAACTTAATCATCCATATGTCCCACCATATCATCAGGTCGTTGGAGAGAGAAAGCTGATGTGACAAGGTCGGGTCTGGTCACCATTGTGTTCAGCCTAATTAATTGCTTGTTAACATTGAAAACGAAATGAATTAAAAAGTAAGACGCATGTTTGTACAATCAAGCCAATTGCAATTATTGATCAAGCCCAGTGTAAGGAGAAAAGGTCGTTAAAGATAATTTTCTTAATATTAAAGTATCAAATCTACATCATGATACAATCACAAAACAACTTCCACAAAGAAGTCCCATAAAGGAGGTGGCACTTCATCATTTGCTTATAAATGGAAAGAGAGAGAAGCTATAAAAAATTACACCAATGATGAAGTGCCACCTCCTTTTGTAGGCATTTTTGTGGAAGTTGTTTTGTGGTTGTATCACCACTCTTCAATTTATTTGTTTCAAGAGCACAGTGTAGAAGAAAAGGTCATCAAAGATCATTTTCTTAATATTAAAATATCAAATCTACATCATTCAGTTTATTTATTTCAAGAGCACAGTATAAGGAGAAAAGGTCATTAAAGATCATTTTATTAATATTAAAAGGGTTAATATACAAATATGTTACTAAATTTTTCAAAAAAAAATCGCTTAAGTTACTGAACTTTCAATTTGTTCACTTAGGTTACTAAACTTATAGGAAACATCTTTTAGTGTTGGTAGGAGTGACTTAATCGTATATTTTTTGATATGTTAAGTAACATAAATCTCATGTTTTTACAAGTTAAGTGATGTTTATAAATATATTTTAGAAGTTCAGTGACCTCAAATATCATGTTTTATAAGTTCAGTAACCTAAGTAAACAAAATGAAAATTCAATAACCTAGGCGAATTTTTTTGAAAATTTTAGTAACATATTTGTATATTAACTCATATTAAAATATCAAATCTACATCATTCAATTTAGAGTAAAATACATCGTTGGTCCCTGAACTTTCCACAAAGCATCGCCATGCACCTTAACCTTTTAAAAACGTCTCTGTGCGTCCCTCCGCAAGTTTTTTCAGGCCTATTGCGTCCCTTGACCCGTTTTTCGTCGGTCAACGCCGTTTTCTGCCATTACATTTTGTTTTTAGCACAAGGGTAATATCGTCATTATGTAATACCGTGTATCTCGGCATTTGTATCGTCTATAGTAATTTAATGTTAATAAAAGCGAAACTTATTCACAACTCATCCCTAAACTCTCCTCTCTCTCATCAAATCTTATCTGTATGGTCTCACCAACATTTCATCTCTTTTTATTGGTACTTGAACGTTTACCTCACACCATCCTCGTCCAATCTCTGTACCACCAACTATATCATTTGGGTTCAAGCTCCTCACCCATCCTTTTGCTACAGTCTCGGTTGAGTTTAGAATGCTTTTAAGTAAAACTTCATCCCCGACCTAGATTTCAATTTTCAACAAACATTTATCAATTTATAGTCAGACATATGTATTAGGTGTCTGAAAACGTATGAAAACGGATATGATCTAATATAAGTTAACATATCACTAATATGATCTAATTAGTATTTGAGTGCATTTTAGGGTTCATATTCATTAAAGGGTGTTCAATTGGTACCAAAACACATATGTTATTCAATTGACAGATTTTAAGACGAATTTAGGTCCAATAAACGAATTTCCAAACCATACCAGAGTTCAACATAAAAATTCACCAAAATTCCCACAGAAGATATTATGTTTTAGAAGTCTACTTGAATTTTTCCAGAATTTATTAACAAGCTTAAATACCCTTGTGAAAATCGTTTACCAAAGCAAGTCCAGAAAGTGAACTGCAGAAACATGCAGAAAGTTTTCATTTGCTTCACCCATTCATATACTTCAGAAAAATTTACAAAAATTCCAGGAAGTCCCAAATATCCCAAATATCACTCCTGGCAAAGGAGAGCTCCTAAAGTTTTACGGTTTGAAAATGAAAAATCAAAAACTGCTACTGATTTTCAGACCCGATTACTCAGCTTTGACACTTAATCTTATAAAATTCAAAAGGCTTAACTCCCGACCTCCAATGACCATGAAATTTATATTTCCAGAAAGTAGACAAGTAGTACTTAATTTTAGACTCAAGAATCAAGCAAAAACACGTTAATATCATCAAAATTCACCCTAATCAATCCGACCCAAATTTCTGTCAGCATCACAAACAAAACCCTAACCCTAATAAGCGTGGTCATTTAAAGGATGGAAAAGCAACTATTTATAATAGAAACATACCCGTAAGCGTGGAGGTTCATTGGTTACAACAGGAGAATGTTGTGATGTAAGAGGTGGAACAATGGAACTATTCGTCGACCCATTCTTCTCTGATAACTGGGCTCGTAACTGTTCATTTTCACTAGTAAGTTCTCCACATCTAGACTTCAATTCGTTGTTTCTCTATGACATGCTGAACGACTTGGTATTACTCCCCAAACATCAGAAGCACGAACACCTAGACCAAACATGCCTGCATCACCATTTCGATCTTTACCCATAACTGTAGAAAAAATATCATCTGGTCCAGGCTTATCAGAGTGTCCATTGGGCAGATTATCACTAAGTCGTTTCATTTCATCCTGCATTTTATATCAACATGAACAACATATAGGAAAGGCATGTATTACGAAAAAAAGCATATTGTGTTTAACTTCTGCTATTAATACACTTTTCCAAACATAAAAGCATATTACTTACAATCGCGTTTGCAGTGTCATCATTTTTGGTATTTCCATCTTTGGAGAAGCATGCACTAAAAAGATCCAATCGACTTGGATCATGTCCCAAAGATGTTTGTATGAATAAAAAGAAAAGGAATATTAACAGTGGATATCGACACGATACATTAACAATCTCACTGTCTCCATACAGTTACCTTTAACTCAAATGAATTTTTATATCTAGTCATGGACATTGGAGCAATGTATTTTTTATGCTGTTTCATGCAACTAGAATTGTTAGAAAACAAACATAAAGAAAATATAGTAGCCAAATTTATTATTTGTACCTTTTTATTTGTTTGTGTAGCCGCTTCTTCTGGGTTATCTTCCTCAGCATTAAGATGAAAGTCTGAACCAGACATATAATCTGCATCTTTCTCACTTGTATCCGTTGGTTTCTTTTTCTTTTACTTTGTTTTGTCACTCTCTACTAGACTTGTCAAAGACTTAGCAAGATTTTTCACTTCCCAAAAGCTTGTAATCTCTGTTGGTATTTCTTGAATCCTTAAGCCTTCTGGACATATTCATAATATTCGTATTTCTCGTGGGAGACTTGCCGCTGCATCCTGTTATTTCCATTACTGGTGCACAAAACAAATAAAATTATGATGAGATTGCAAAGAACAATAGTCATTTGATAAACAACAAAACTGAAATCAAATCAGTATCTGTTTACATGTTACAGAATGAAATACATTATCTACAAACAAAAATAACTCAAATCCTTCTGTTTATTACTTACACACCCATTCATATTCTAATTAACCCATAGGTCTACCCCAATGCAACCAACACTGTTAAATTGCTTTCATACATGCATTGTAATTGACAGATTTTAAGACGAATCTTAGGTCCAATAAACGAATTTCCAAACATTACATTAGTTCAACATAAAAAATTCACCAAAATTCCCACAGAAGCTCATTATGTTTAGAATTCTACCTTGAATTTTTCCATAATTATTAACAAGTTTAAATACCCTTGGTGAAAATCGTTTACCAAAGGAAGTCTAGAATGGTGAAACTGCAGAAACATGCAGAAGTTTTCATTTTCTTCCACCCATATTATTATACTTCAGAAAAATTTACAAAAAATCCAGGAACAGTCCCAAATATCCAACACTATCACTTCCTGTCAAAAGGCGAGCTCCTAACTCTTTAAGGTTTGAAAATGAAAAATCAAAAAACTTGGATACTGATTTCAGGACCGATTACTCAGCTTTGACACTTAATCTTATAAAATATCAAAAAGGCTTAACTCCCGACCTCCAATGACCATGAAATTTATATTTCAGAAAGTAGACAAGTAGTAACTTAATTTTAGACTCCAAGAATCAAGCAAGAAACACGTAATATCACTCAAAAATTCACCCTAATCAATCCGACCCAAATTCTGTCAAACATCACAAAAACAAAACCCTAACCTAATAAGCGTGTCATTTAAAGGGATGGAAAAGCAAACTATTTATAATAGAAACATACCCATAAGCGTTGGAGGTTCATTGGTTACAACAGGAGAATGTTGTGATGTAAGAGGTGGAAACAATGGAACTATTCGTCGACCCATTTCTTGATAACTGGGCTCGTAACTGTTGCATTTTCACTAGTAAGTTCTCCACATCTAGATTCAATTCGTTGTTTTCTCTATGAACATGCTGAACGACTTGGTATTACACCCCAAACATCAGAAGCACGAACACCTGGACCAAACATGCCTGCATCACCATTTCGATCTATTACCCCATAACTTAGAAAAAAGTATCATTCTGAGTCCGGCTATCAGAGTTGGTCCATTGGGCAGATTATCCACTAAGTTCCGGTTCATTTCATCCTGCATTTATACAACCATGAAGATAACATTAGCGAAAGGCATGTATACGAAAAAAATTCATATTGTGTTTAACTTCTGCTATTAATAACTTTTCCAACATACAAAGGCAATTACTTACAATCGCATTTGCTACGTGTCATCTTTTTGGTTATTTCCATCTTTGGAGACAGCAAATGCATAAAAGATCCAATGGACTCTGGATCCAAAATCGTACCACCAAAGAAGCTACTAGTATACCATGAACACTAAAAAGATATAGAACCAAGACAATGCCTAGCATCTAACCATCATGTTCATATCTCGACTACGATACACATATCCCACAAATTATATCCTCAGCTGAATCAAACATACAGATATAACCTTCATAACTACTAGTGACCAATGTCTATTACAGATCCAACATATCTGAGCAACACGAATATTAGAGACCAATGAAATTCTTAAGCATGTTTCATGGCCAAATCCCCTAAAATTGTTAGAAAATAACAAACATTAAAAATAAATAGTATAGACAAATTATTATTAGTTACCTTTTTACTTTGTTATAATTAGTGATAGCCGCACTTCTTACTGGGATGAATATCTTCACTATCTCTCCTTCATCCTACGTCTCTGTGCGTCCCTCCGCAAGTTTTTTCAGGCCTATTGCGTCCCTTGACCCGTTTTTCGTCGGTCAACGCCGTTTTCTGCCATTACATTTTGTTTTTAGCACAAGGGTAATATCGTCATTATGTAATACCGTGTATCTCGGCATTTGTATCGTCTATAGTAATTTAATGTTAATAAAAGCGAAACTTATTCACAACTCATCCCTAAACTCTCCTCTCTCTCATCAAATCTTATCCTAAATAGTTCCGATCAAATCTTAACAATGGCGCGATGCGGATGTGGCAGGCGGGCGGTCCTAAGGACCTGTTGGAATAATGTGAACGCCGGAAGGCGTTATTATGATTGTCCGGTGGAGGTTCGTTCATGGTTGGGTTGCATTAAGTTAAAATGCCACGTTTACTTTAATCAATGTTTTAATCTAATGGCTGTTTTTTATTACATGTTTATGTTCAAGTTACGAGTTTTAGCGTCAAAGTCTTGATTTTAGCTTATTAATTTTTAGGGATCCACATGTCCATTCAATGGGTGGTACAATCCACCAATGCCACCAAGAGCAAAGGAGGTGATCCTCTACTTGAGGAGTGATGAGGTGAAAAGTGTACCCGTTTTAAGGGGTCATTTAAACCCTAATTCGAGTTAATATGATCAAATATTGCCCTAAATCGTTCATTTTGTCATTTTAGGTACTTTTGAGAAGAATTCTGGAAAACACATCAGTTTAGGCGTTTTTGGAGCATAAAGTGAAGAAAACGACAAAGTCTCAAAAGCATGCTGGAAATCCTTCCTGACGGCGTCAGAGTCACAAGGTGACGCCGTCAGCCAACCAAGACAAAGGAGTGGATTCAGACTATACGTGACGCCCTAAGAAGAAAACATGGAAATAACACCTGACGGCGTCAGGTGTTAACAAACCTAGGCCGTCAGGTGTTAAGCTAAAGAGTGACGGCCCAGAGCATATTTACAAGTGACGGCGTCAGACATGGATCTAGGCCATCCGAGAACCCTAATGGCGGCGAGCTGATGGCGTCAGAGCGTATAAGTTGACGCCGTCAGAGTGTATTCTCTATAAATACTTTTCTATTTTTCATTCATTAAGTGTGCAACTGATGCGTGGTTTTGTAACCTTACAACAGGTTTTACCTTTCGAGGGATCTCAAGAGGCTTACAACCCCACCAGGCAGTGTACCTGACCGATGTAGTATAGGATAGTGGTAAGTACGGGGGATTGATCGTTC
>LBNU01033777.1:8158-33846 GCA_014162995.1 Artemisia annua
TTGTAATTAAACAATGATCCGTTTTTACGCTTAGTTTGGGGGCTTGTGAAAAATCAGGGACGATGAATTTTATCTAATCGGTCACTTTTCTATGAATCGTGTTCTTGCTCTATGACCCTTAATCATTATCAAAAGATAATGAAAGTCAAGCACACCGTCATAAGCTAAAGTGAGTAAAATAAAGTAGCATATGGAATAAAATGGAAAGTCGGGGCGTTTTAGGGAATAAATGATTTAGTATCACTTTTGAACGTTTTGCTACTTTTCAAAGTTAGTAAAGAGAGATGTGAAATTATTTATCTTTAAGGCGTGACGTGATTACATTGCGTGAGGACACGCAATACCTTAGTCTGGGGGATTTTGGTATGTGTTATTTTACACATACTTTTGACCTTAGTTTAAGTGTGTAAAAGACCAAAAACTAACGTGAAACGCCAAAGATATAGTGTTTTTGTGTTTGTGACTGCGCAGGAAAGGATATTGCATAAATGGCCTGAAAACCAACCAAAAAGCCTAAAACGAGCACGAGATTTGGAAAAGAGTCAAGAAGCCGAGTTAACGATGAAATTTGCTTAAGTAAAGCCCGTGACGATGTTTTCATTACTTAAAAGCTCATGAATATGAAAGAGACACGTAATCGAAGATTAAAGACGATTATCATATATAAGCTTCCCAAATTCGAGCAAGTGATCACTTTTATATCATTGAAGACTTTTTGAAGACTCGTCAACAAATTTCCTCAAGATTACAAGGACTAAAGTTTACTTTTCAGAAGTCGTTTAGTAGTGTAATAGAAGTTTATGTGTCATTTCATAAACAATATGAGTTGAGGGGGCTAGATGTAAAAGGAATCCACCATGGATCCCTTAAATACCACCCTTAAGCTTCATTTAGAAGCTAGTCTTCATTTTTATTTTTAGTCTTCATTATGTTTTAATTTCTTGTCATTTATTTTACTTGTCATTTATTTTATGTAAGTTTTATTTTTAATGCACTTTTAAATTTCATGTCTTAATTTACTTATTGTCATTTAATCTTTATTGTCTTAATCTTTACAAGTTCTTTCTTAATCTTTACAAGCTTTTATAATTTTCTTTACCACCTTTGCATGATTTTTATTTTAGTCGCATAAAAAAGCTTATGGGCTAGGGCTTGCAAAATAAGTCGTGGCTTATTTGCTTATTTTTAAGCTTGTTTTGAGTCTAAACGTTAATTTTATTAAGTTTTAACAAGTTTTATTTATTTTTTATAAAATTTTTGTCACGTTAAAAAGTCCAAGTAAAAATTTTAGGGTTTAGCGAGTTTGTATTTTTTTCTTAGCGAGTATGTTCTTTTTTTTAGGGTCTAGCGAGTAGGATTTCATGGCTAGCGAGTATGGTTTTGTGTTCCAGCGAGTTTGCTGCCTTTCCTAGCGAGTATCACTTGATAGCTCGCGAGTATGATATTCCTAGCGAGTAGGGGAAGTTCTTAGCGAGTTTCGTTTTTTTTTGTTGTTAGCGAGTTGGGTTCAAAAGACCTAGCGAGTATGGACCTAAACCTAGCGAGTATGGAGTCTTTAAGTTAGCGAGTTGGGATCAAGGACCTAGCGAGTTTGGGCCATGTGCTTAGCGAGTTTGGTGTTTCATTCCAGCGATTTTGTAACCTTTTTAGCGAGTATGCCTTTTAAAAGTATAGCGAGTATGGTCTTGTTGTTTTAAGTTTTTGAGTCGTGTTGAGTCGAGTCCTATTTTCTTATCTTGATTTCTTATTTCTTTCACAAGTCGAGTTAGACTTTCTTTTCATCTCATCGTTCTTCGAGTGAGGTTTTCTTTATTAAATTTTCTTAACGTTACTCTGCCGAATTTTCTTTAAACTCTTTTAACTTAGTTTATTTTTCTTTTCACTTATTTTATTTCTTTTCAACGTTTTCTTTTCTTTACTTTTATTAATTCAATCTAAAAACCAAAAATATTTTACTTACTTATTTCATTTTCATTTCTTTCTTTCTTTTATTTCTTTTCACGTTTATGTTTTCTTTTCTCGTTTATTTTAGTTTTCTTTAACAAGTCTTACTTCTTTTAAGTTTTAAATAAAAGTTTCGTAGTATAACTAAAACCAAATCATCTTTAAACCTATTCATATCACATAACTCACGGTTTTGAACGACGAGATCCATTCAACCCTCGTTGGGACTACGACCCGTGGTTTACAAAGCTTCACCGCTTAGAATTCCGCGATCACACCTCCACATAAAGACGCTAGGAACACTAATAGCGGACCCCAAGTCAAAGACCCTTCTTCATCCAAACATGTCCACTTCGTCAACGTTGTGACCATTAGACCAATTGATAGGAGTGAGAATGATAACGAATCAAAGGATGATGTTAAGGAAATAGAGGATGATAGGAAGATAGAAGAAGTAGTAGAAGAGGAAGACTTCTTCAATAAGTTACCAACTAGGGAGGAGCGAGCATATCATAAGAACTTATTCAATGACTCCGAGAACTCATACCTCCTAGGTAACCCGATCATCAAAGTGGGCGATCCTTCTAATCTCAATATACCATGCAACATCGGACATTTGCATATATGGAAAGCTTACATCGACTCTAGATCACCCATCAACATCATGACTAGAGCCCAATACAACTTAATAATGAAAAGTCAACTAGGGTACAGAGTGTTCCCCGATAAGGGATGGATTAATAATTTCACAGGAAGAGTTAAGGGACTACCGGTTTATGTAGGGAATTTTACCTATGTCACCGACTTTGTGATTGTAGAAGATATACGCCCAATAGTAGACGCAAGTTTGACCCAAGTAGTTTTAGGCAAGCCATTTATCGAGGTCTCTAGAATGACTCATGAACCTTCCTTAGGGATAGTCACATTTAAGGATGAGACCGATGAGGTGAACTACCAAATGCCGTATAAGATAGAGCAATACCAACACTTGTCAAACGTTGAGAAGGAGCTCAAACAAGCGGTTTACTATAGGAATGATGAGGATAGACGTAGGGGAGTAGACTATGTCATGAAAAGGATTTTCGGTTTCTATAAGGATTGTTTGAACTTAGGGCCCGAATACAAAACCGGAAAAGAGGATGACTTAGGAACCGAGACCAACGACGAAGTCACGTAACGTACGGTGACTTTGAGTCTAGCTACAAGACTCGTAAATAAAGAAAAGCGCTTCTTGGGAGGCAACCCATGTTTTGTTTGTTTTTGTGTGTTTATTTGATTTTATTTGTTTCCGTATGTAAGTTATATTTCTTGTTATTGATTCATGCTTCAAACTAAATTGTGAAAATGCTTTATTTTGTTTTTAACTTCGTCTTAACTACATATAAAGGTATTTTGCAAAAGCTAAGTGTAAGGGAAATCTAAATCGGTTTATAAAGAACGAATGAACATGAATCATAACAATGAAATTAACATACATATTAGTATTTGTTTGAGTCAAATGCTTGTATCGAGTCATAATGAATTTTTGCAGGAATTCCAGGAAGTAAGATCTAGTTTTTCCAGAATTTTTCCCGGAAACTTAACATGAGAATTCTGTCAGAACTTTCTGACGGCGTCAGGGTTAACACCTGACGGCGTCAGGTTATAATTTTCTGCAATTTTTGAAAGTTTTGTATTTTTCCGGAAACCTAAAAAGTTTTGTCAATTCTTTAACTTATAATCTCCAGGAATTCTGCAAAATATTCATTCCACAAGCATTATATCTTATTATGTAGATTTTACCGCCGATTTTACGCGAGGTTGGCCTTTATCTTTTTCAGGTTAACAGGTTATTTTGGACAAGAAGACGTTTATTATTTTGGAAGGGAAGCTTTGAACGTTCGTCTATCTTGGAAGAAGATCTAACCATGTTACATCACTATCCACAACAAACGATTCAGGGGAGTATTTGATTTCATTCTTTCATCTTATTTACTTTTACGTCTTTTATTTGAACATTGGGGACAATGTTCGGTTTAAGTGTAAGGGGGGTAAATGAAAGCACCGTTGAGAATATACTTACGCTTGATGTTTTGCTTTGTTTGATAGTAAATTTGTAATAAAACCAAGAGAAATGTTTGTTAGGGCAATTTTAGCGCCAATTTAAAATTTTTTACAACATTTAGAAGTGAAACCTTGATCTTAATGAGCGTCTCATGGATAGGAAATTGTATGACTAGCACAAAACCGTACCACTAAAAAATTTTCCACCCCAAATATGTGAGGTTCGCCCCTAGAATTGGTAGGAAAAGCATCCATCTTTGGTGCTATGATGTGAGTACCGGTAGTATTTAGATTCTAGAACTTGCGTTAGGACCATCTCAAATCCACAAGTGAGACTACATTCGTGTAGTTAAGATTTACTACATGATAAGAGGCATTAGGATTAACCCATTGTTTTACACCCGTATATTTGTTATAATTACATTGACTTCATTGGTCAAGTAATTCTCCCACACCCTTTGCGTTGTATCCATTTTTGGTACACGATACCCCTAGTACACCCTTCCGAGCCTATCCTTTCGTTTCGACCTTTGAGCATCTTACTCAAAGTGAGAATTTGTTTACACCCCACTAAATGTACACCCAAATCGCCTTAGCCTACCTTGTATGCACCCACCTTTGGTGCATTATTGTGAAAACATTTGTTAAACCCTTAGTTAATTATCCGGTCAATTACATGGTTGCTAAGTTAAGTCATATCCTTGTACATATTGTTTTGGGACGATTGGGACTCATGGGTAAAGTACTAGCGTGATGAAGTAATGGGGAAGAGCAACATTATTACCCCCATATGTGCTAACCATTTTAAAAGTACTCCAAGTTTTTCGATTATCTTAATTCGAGTCATTAGAATAGTGATTGTAAAGTTATGTAAAGATTCAAGTGTAAGGGGAATGCAAATCCCCTACGATGTATTATTTTGGATGGTAGGGCAAGAGTGTATGAAAAAATAAATAAATAAATAAAAAAATAAAAAAAAATCGAAAAATCAAGAAAAATACAAAAAAATATGAAAAAGAAAGAAGAAAAAAAAAACATACGGACTACCATCCCGTTTCCTTTTATGTTCCTTTTTAGTTTTGTTATTTCATTTTTGGACTAAGATTGAGTCGAGTCTTGACTTAAGCAACGATGTAGAGTGCATGTATTTGATCATGATAATTAACTTGCCACCAGTAAAATACCCTTTATTCCAACCAAACCGTGTTATCATATCCCTACACCTTACGTTACAACCCTTTATAAAGCCCTCTTTGATAGTTTATCTTAGGTGCTTACGCCTAGTGGAGGAGTAATTGATCCTTTCCCAAGCCTATGGTAATCTATTTGCTATGACAGGTAGTGAGTGTTATTTTCCGTTTCCATTTATGAGATATAAACTTTATGACATTTGAGAGATGTGAGAATCCAAACACTATTTGTGAGGTGCTAGTGTATGATTTCCGTGCTTGTTATGATTAGGGTCTAATAACTATTTGTTGTAATTACTTTTATATTCGTGTTAAATGACCCCTAACTCATATTTTGATTGGAATAAAAGCTCATTTGCTTGAGGACAAGCAAATCTCAAGTGTAAGGGTATTTGATGAGACGAAAAGTGTTACGCTTTTAAGGGGTCATTTAAGCCTTAATTCGTATAAATGTGATCAAATATTGCCCTAAATCGTTCCTTTTGTCATTTTAGGTACTTTTGAGAGGAATTCTGGAAAACATGCATATTTGGACGTTTTTGGAGCATAAAAGTGAAGAAAACGACAAAGTCTCAAAAGAAGCAGAAATTACAACCTGACGGCGTCAGAGTCACAAGGTGACGCCGTCAGCAAGCCTTGACAAAAGAGTGGAAACCAATTATCAAATGACGGGCCAGAAAGATTTTGGAAATTAACACCTGACGCCGTCAGGTGTTAGAAGTTGTAGGCCGTCAGGTTATGAGTTAAAGAGTGACGGCCCAGAGAGGAATAGAGAGTGACGGCGTCAGAAGTGGATCTAGGCCATCCGAGAAACCTAATGGCGGCGAGCTGACGGCGTCAGCCTCTATAACCTGACGCCGTCAGAATGTAAAATCTATATATAGTTTTCTATTTTTCATTCATTAAGTGTGGAACTTTGTGGAGAACTTTTGGCACCAAACCCTAGACGAATTTTCTGTACTTTTTAGGGTTTCCAACCCTTGGAACCCTCATGCTTAATTAAAGATAAGTCTTCACTTTAATTCAATCAATATGTCTATGTGTTGGTTGATTATCTCTTTTGCTTGTCTTTTAATTAACATGTGTAGCTAAATTCTCTTGTGTTTGCTTAGATCTAATGAAACCTAACTATTAATTATTGGTTAATTGGTGTGTTGTTGTTTGTTGGGATGATTGTTCCATCAATGTTAGGCTCAAGAAAACTGGCCAACCTCCTTTATGGTAACGTGCTTGAACGTCTTGGGAAACATGTAGCCAAGGCATACTAGGCTATTAAGGTAGTATTTAACGCATGAGCCACTGTTTACAATCCCTATGGTTGTGCCGTGCATGGCATAGGAGGAGATAAGAGCTCATAGAATTGGAGAGATATGTATGCCACTCCATGAGTTATTAGGAATACACCCTTCATCCACACAAGTAACATACATATCAATTAACCGGTAAAAGATAGTTAGGGAGTAATGAAGTCTAAGTAAACACAACTTTTCTCCATATAGTTTTCACAACCAAATAGTTTAGTTATTTTATTTTCATTTGCAATAGTAGTAATTTTGGGTTAGTTGACTAGCAACTAATTCCGCCCACTCCTTCAAAACCGAGATTTTACTTGCTTTCCAAAAAAATATAAAAATACAAAAAGAATCTTCCTTCCACCCTTAGACCTATTAGAGTAGCTTTTCTATCCTAACGAACACTATTCCCTGTGAGAGAACGATCAATCCCCCGTACTTACCACTATCCTATACTACATCGGTCAGGTACACTGCCTGGTGGGGTTGTAAGCCTCTTGAGATCCCTCGAGAGGTAAAACCTGTTGTAAGGTCACAAAACCACGCATCAGCAAGCATGGCTATGGGGTGATGGGGTGAGGCTAGAAGCTGACAAGGACCGGCTATGGTGGTAGCTAGGGGGCTGAGTAGGCCGGTTGTGGTGGGAAGAAGCCATGGAAGGCGGTTCGAGCCAAAGTGATGACAAGGAGGTGATGCACCTCCTTTCTTGGGTGCTTGGAGGTGCTAGGGTGCTAGCTTGTTCATATTAAGGTGCTAGGGTGGTTGCTTGTTTATATTAAGGTGCTTAAGTAGTATAGTTTAGGTGTTTAAGTCAAGTTTAATCTAGTTTTGTTTTATAAGTGTTTAGGGTTTTACCTATGTTTTAGTATCTTAATTAAGTTCCTAATGATGTTTAGTGACTATTAGTAGCTTATACTAAGTGATGGTAGCTTATGGTAAAGTTTTAACCTATTTTTTACCTAGTTTCGGGAAGTTATGACCTAATTAAGGTTTTGTGTTTATATGACTTGTACCTAAGTTTCTAGGGGTTGTACTATATCCTAAGAGTTCTAATATATCCTAAGGTATCTATTCTAACTTATATCTAATTCCTAAGCACTTTTCATGTAAATTCAGATAGGCAGTTAGGGTTTTAAAACTAATTGGAAACACGTAGGTGCATTTAGGGTTTTCTAGCAAGTATAGGGTAGTATAGTACTAGTTTTCTTAGTGAAAATATGTTTATTACCTAGACTTGACATGATTGGATGTTTACATCAAGTAAACCTAGTAGTGGTTGGCATAGGTGGATACGTGAGCTTGTCTGAGGGTTAGTTAGGTTATAATGATATATTAAAGCAAACATTTAACTCGGGAAAATCCTATAGGCATTTCTAATCCTAGTGTTCTCTAATAAGGGCCTAAGTTAAGTTAGTAAGGCATTTCTAATCCTAGGGTGCTAGTGAGGGCCTAATCTAAGTTAGTAAGGTATTCTAACGTAAGGGGAAGTTAGTGGTTTGTGACATTGATGGTGTCAAGCTTTGATGTGACGCCGTCAAGCCTTGATAAGCCAGAACGGATTAAAGAGGGACGGCGTCAAGAAGGCCATCAAGAAACCCTAACCACGGCGCGGTGACGGCGTCAAGGCTATAACGTGACGCCGTCAGATCTGATTTTCTATATATATTCTCATAATTTTTAGTCATTAAGAGTGGGGAACTTGTGTGGAACTTTTTAAGGGAGAAACCCTAGACGAATTTTGCAGCTTTTTTAAGGGTTTTATACCCTTGGATCTCTCATGTTACATTGAAGATAAGTAATCAATTAATCATTCAATATGTCTATGTGTTGTTTGATTCTATCTTACGCTTGTCTTTTATTTAACATGCTAGGCTAGGTTTTCTTTGTGTTTGCTTAGATCTAATGAAACCTAACTATTGATTATTGATTGAATGGTGTGTTACTAATTGTATTGGATGGGTGATTATCGATGTTAGGCTTAAGAAAACTGGCAGACTTCCGGTTGGTAACATGCTTGAACGTCTTAAGAAACATGCACCAAGGTGTACTAAGGTTATTTGATTGTATTTAATGCATGAGCGAATTCTAGTGATCCCATGTTAGGAGCTTCTTAGGCGGCTCGACATAGGAGTGAAGTAGGAGCTCATAGAGTTAGGGGAAGTCCGTACACACCCCTACGAATGGTATTAAGGAATACAATCCGTCATCCACGCAATTAATACACACTAATCAATCGGTAAAAGATAGTTAGGGAGTAAGGAAATCTAAGTAAACACACTTCTATCCATATAGTTTTCACAAACATTTACTTTCATTTTATTTTATTTTATTTGCATTAGTAGTTATTTTGGTTAGTTGACTAGCAACTAATTCCGCCCACTCCTTCAAAACCGAGATTTTTACTTGCTTTCCAAAAAATAATATAATACAAAAAGAATCTTCCCTCACCCCTAGACCTATTAGAGTAGCTTTTCAATCCTAACGACACTATTCCCGCAGAGAACGATCAATCCCCCGGTACATGCCACTACACTATACTACATCGATCAGCTACACTGCCTGGTGGGGATTGCAAGCTTCTCAAGATCCCTTGAGAAGTAAAACCCTAGTGCGTGGTCGCAATCCCGCGCATCAAAGATCCACAAATCCTTTAGGTTGACTGACATAAACAACTTCATTCAGCTTTCCATTTAAAAATGCAATTATCACTCCCGGTTGATAGACCATCTAGTTCTGACTTGCAGCATTGGCGAGAAATATTCTGATAACTTCAATACAAACTACCAGAGCGAAAGATTCCTCAAAAATCAATGCCTTCCTTTTGATGATAACCCTTAGCAACAACCCTTGCCTTGTATTCAGAACGTCATCATGCTCATCAAGTTTCACTTTGATGATCCACTTAAGAGCTATAATTAATGTGCAATCTAGAGGAGGTACCAATTCCCATACTTCAAGTCGATAGAACTCATGAATTTCTTCTTGCATCGCATTAAACCAACAGCCGTCTGATATAGCAGTCACGAAATCTTTGGGCTCGACTTTGGATAGTACGGAATTATAAAAGCACCACAAGGCATGTGTGTCAAGTTGCCTTCGCGTGGACACCGGTTGAGATGGATTCCCAATAACGTTCACAGTCGGATGGTAATTGGTCCATTATTAGTGATGATCATGTGGTTGTGGGTAGGAAACTGATGTAACCGTGTTAAGATCTCCTGAAGAAGATGCCTCAGATGAAGACTCAGGAGCAAATCTGTTTTTGAACGGAGCACCATCAGGTGGAGCAGATGGATTTACTTCAAAAGAATTGTCGACTGCAGTGCCTTGATGTACGGAAGGAGATTGAATGTATGATTATGATGGTGAATGACTTGCTGATGGAGCATCTTGAGTTATTGAAATAGGACAAGATGGACCATTTGGATCGTTTGGAACATGAGCTGCGACAGCTAGTGGTACCGGTGTATCACCAGTTGGCGGCTCAAAAGATTCATCAACCATTGGATCAACCAATACATAAGGTACATGCAGGAGTAAGATACTGTACAAGACCTGAACAGATTGATTCAGGAGACAAAAGTTTAGACGCGGGTCCTGAACTGATATGTACAGGAGTCGTATGCTCAGTCAGCTCATCGAATGTCACGTGAATGGTTTTCATAATGTGAAGGGTGTGAAGAACTTGCATGATGGTGTTGACGGTTTTGGGTTTGTGGGTATGCTTCTTGCTTTTGCCCAGTTGACATGCCAAACAACGATGACCCTTTTTGAACGGTGATTTAAATGTCGGTGCCATAGCCACGATTTGTTCTTTGAGGCCTTAGACAGCAAGCAAATAGGAGAGAACCACATCATGTCTTTAAACAGTGATGGAGTACAAGTTAGTGCCACAACTGCCTTTAAGAAGAACAACACCATCCAGTTTTCTAACAAAGCAAGTGTGTTTTTCTGAAAGCAACTTCGAGATTGGTATCACAAAATTGATTAACAGAGAACAACTTGTGACCAAGTCCTTCCACGTAGTATACCATGAAAAATTACACTGTCACCATAGACATAATCTCGATAACCCATAATTGCCCCAAAATGGTCGTTCCCAAATCTAACTGTCTTGATAAACTAATTCACAAAATTCTTGAGCCGAGAGCGATCCCCGGTCATAGGTTATGAGCAGCTAATCAGTTTAAGAAGATGTTGTCATGAGTACCAAGATGAGATTATCGTTCATCTCGTTGTAGATGTTTGTAGTTAACATCTCTTAAACTTTCACCACCAAAGCTTTCGAGGCTCTTGAATAATCGTCTGAATCCGTAGTTGCCATGATATAATCTTAAACGGGATTTTACAACTCTTTTGACTTAAACCGAGAGATCGATTCTTTCCCGGGATTTTACTAAAGTCAACAAAAGAAACCGAAAGATGTAATATGCGAGTTAGACTTAGAGTGAGATCTTGGATAAGTCACATTAGCACTAAGTGTCAAGTCGCGACAAGTCAAGTTACAATAGATCCGATCGTAATAAGTCAAGTCATAAATATTAACTCACAACGTCAAATTACAATCAGACTAATCGAAATGACTTAAGTCACAACAANGGGATTTTACTAAAGTCAACAAAAGAAACCGAAAGATGTAATATGCGAGTTAGACTTAGAGTGAGATCTTGGATAAGTCACATTAGCACTAAGTGTCAAGTCGCGACAAGTCAAGTTACAATAGATCCGATCGTAATAAGTCAAGTCATAAATATTAACTCACAACGTCAAATTACAATCAGACTAATCGAAATGACTTAAGTCACAACAATTCACCAAACACAGGTTGATAACAAATCACTAGAATCTTACAACCGAGTTAATCACTAGGCACCTCCAAATCGTTGAATTTTAGCCACCTCAATGTGAAGCTTTGGTAGCTTCCCCCCAAACCGATAATCATCTTTATGAGACCACTTCTCCAAGTAGTTGAAGTGATGCAAAAAGTCTCATTATATGAAGTTCAAAGACCCGAAGATAACGATGGCACCAAAGAAAGAAGGTGAAACACAGATCATCTCTGAAATTTATCAATTATGGAATGGGAAATTAAGCCCAATCTCATGACCCTGTTGTGCATCCCCGATGTTCACATTACTCTGCGGTTTTTAGCAGTTTGTCTAATTGGGAGAACGAGATATCAACATCTTCATTTCGCCAAGTGCATTTCAGTTATCTTACATATAGCATCTCAGTCCATATTGTACACATGTACCCACCACAAGTTGAACTGATAGCACCAAAGTAACAGGTTGAAGCACTGATCCTATCTGCGGATATCAGCTCCGTGAATAAATGATTAAGCTCGACCACATGAATCTGTTGTGCATCCCTGATGCACACATATCTCTCCTTCATGGTTGTGACCTCATCGGAGTTAGCATAACAACGTGTACATGAAGCTTAAACCATAAGCACTTTAACATAAATCATATCGACTCGTATGAAGATATCAATAAGCAATATCATCTCACAATCCAAATATTCTTCTCACATTTCTTCCCACTGAAAGCCGAAGTAATACGTACCACAAGTTATCAAGAGACCGCTTCCCCCAAGAAGATGGAATAATACACCAGAAAACGAGTTAAGACACTGATTGTCTCTGCGGTTGTGACATTTGTCTTCCCAGAATATCTTCAGTTAAGAAGTATAAAGCTCATCACGTGTACTCGTTGAGCGTTCAGATGTATGTCTCCTTTCCCCTTACTGGTTTTGATACCTCAGAATCAACAACACATTACACTTGAAATCATGTGAGACGAACAAAATTGGTACAGATATGTTATGTGAGAAGCAATTGCTTTAAAAAAACTCTCTATGACTATCTTAACCAACCCTTATGTAGGCTATATGAAGTGACCACTGATGGAGAAAACCCAATATAATGAACTTGAGAGTGGAGTAAACTAACCCGAACTTGTGACTTAAACTTGCGCAAATGTATGACTAAGAGTGGTGTAGAGAGTTCGTGTAACTTTGAATCACTAAGTACTCTATACTCTTCAACCAACCAACCATCAAGTATAAGATGTACATCACCTCTTGAATATCGACAACAATGTGTGACACTTAAAGTGATAGTTATTTTGTGGTAATATAAATGAAGAATTACCCAAATAACTAGATATCCAAGTCTTCGTCATTGCAAAGGTTAAGAGCTCGAACAAGGATCATGAAGAATCTTCATCAAACCAAACCTAATATCTTCAGATACTAAGTATGCGTACCCGTGAAATTTCACTTCACCCTCAAATAAATAATATCACATAAACTCCATGATCACTTGACATTTCCATGTCCACATTTATAGCCGTTTTGACGTATTAGGCAACATTTTCATTCATGTTCTTGTGGTTGATATACTGAATACACATCGGAAGGAACAACAACCCGTGATTGCAGAACCACTGAATGGATCATTATTCATGTGTGCAACTTCAATATCATGAGAGTCATCATCAACACCATGAGGAATAACTGGAGATTGGGTTACTTGAGTAGTCTGAGTAATACTTCTAGATGGTGCATCTTGATCAATAGTGATGGAGGAAGGTGAACCAGTTGAGTAGTTGAGGCAGCAGGAACCGGAGCAGGAGCTTTAGGAACTTGATGATCAACATTCGTTGGAGGTTAGAAGTATTCATCAAACATAGGTTGAAACAATGAATCCCAGTCATCCTTAGTAAATGGAACATTAGGTGTTGGAGGAGAGTCGTATGACCATTCTTCAAGCATCAATCAACATGTAGTATATTCTTCAAAAATTGCATACAAAGTTCGCCATTTTTGAATGAGCAAGTGAATAGGAATTTGATCAATGATAAGTAGATCCACTTGAAGGCTGAATGAACATAGAGAAAGCATGAAGCATGTTGTTGAAAGTGGTCAAGAACAAGAAGATTTCTCTTCTTCCGAAGATAAGGCACACTGAATCGTACACCTTTCTTTCCTTTGATGAACGGGGCTTGAAGTGTTGTCAGCAGACGCCATCATGTTGACTTTGAAGACCGAGGTTTGAACTGAATTGTTCGAACGTCATAGTCATTGAAGAACGAGGCTTGAACTGAAGTGTTCAAATGTCATAATCATTGAAGAACAAGGCTAGAACTGATGTGAACAGGCGTCATAGTACACATACATCAACATTGATATTCCAGACCTCCTGAAACAGGAGATATGCTTGCTTTAGGCCTCCAGACTTTGAGTCTTCTCATGTAGTGAATGATTGATGTACCTGCAACTTAGTAAGGACTACCTGCACTAACATCACAAACTTGATTGCATATATCTGGGTTAGTAACAACAGTATCCAAACCCTTCGGGGTTTCACGGTCAACCATGGTATTACCATCAATGAATAGCTTTCCGGTAGGTATCCACTTAAATCAAGCATTCTTAAAAATTCTACCAGTTGGAATCCACTTAGGGCAAGGTCTAGGATTACTAAGCTTCTTATGCATAGAGGAAGGCTTACTGTAAATCCTAGACTTAATAGGTTGAACCTTAATAGTGTTCCTCAATAATCTAGGAGGCATCCTACAAGGTTGTGAGCCTAAGATACCATCCTTATGAAGTAGTGCCCTTTTCCTAGCATTTTCTAAATCATTGTTCTTGTACAGGTCATTTCTATCATAAGAGTTTTGAATCTTAATGCTTGGTTTCGACACTGTTTTCGAACTAACCCTAGAGGATCTGGGAGCAGGAGTAGCTACATGTTGAGGTTTAACAGAACTAGAAGCAATTATCTTAGGCAAATAATGTGGAGTGACTGGTTTTGTCAAAACTTGTTCCGCATCAACTTGGGAGGCAAACCGTGTTTTTGAAAATTTTGGACGTTCATATCAAAACGCAGTCGGTTGTCTAACAACTGATTGGTTTCTATTTGATTGAAAAACTGGNAACCCTAGAGGATCTGGGAGCAGGAGTAGCTACATGTTGAGGTTTAACAGAACTAGAAGCAATTATCTTAGGCAAATAATGTGGAGTGACTGGTTTTGTCAAAACTTGTTCCGCATCAACTTGGGAGGCAAACCGTGTTTTTGAAAATTTTGGACGTTCATATCAAAACGCAGTCGGTTGTCTAACAACTGATTGGTTTCTATTTGATTGAAAAACTGGTTTCCCCAAGATTGATGGTTTTGCAAACTTAGTGTTCACACTATCTCTTGTTGCTTTTCTAAGCTCATTTTTAATGCTGTAATAGTGAAACCCTTTTTCTGAAGTTGAGCCTTGAATTCATCATTTTTGGCAATCAAAGAGGTTATCTGTTCTAACGTCTTAGTTTTCGTTTCTTTAATTGATTCACCCAAGTCTTTACAGTGAATTTTCAAAGTCTCATTTTCCAAAAGTAATTCAACCACATTATGTTTCAATTCAATAACATCGCAGTCATGTTTAGCCTTAACTTCATTACACATATCACACATCTCAGTAATACGTTTTTTCAGGTTGTTGATTGTCAAGTCCTTGGTTTCTAGCTGAGCTTTCAAATCATTAATCATAAAGAATTCACGGAAATCAGGAAGTTCCGGATCTTTACATGGTTGGTTAGTATGAAAACTTTCTTCCTTTTGTTGTATTGCAATTTCAAGTGAAATACAATGTTTTTCAAGTTGTAAAAATCTGTTTGAAAGTTCAATAAAAACCCTTTTATCAATCATATCATTTGATTTAAAAGACTCAGCTGTACACAAAGAACTTGACTCATCATCACGTTCAGCACCCTGATCACTTTCTCCCCATTTATGATTCATATTTGTTGAATCATAAGTGGTATTGCTATCAGTCTTTTCCAACAAGTATGTGTCATAAATGGGCATAACCTGATCGGTATGCAGTCGTTCATCAGAAAGCACATTATGATGTTCAGTTAGGGGTACCTCAGCACATGACACTTGTTCTTTTACTGGTCTGACATCTGCATCCATGTCATGTGTAATATGAGTCACTGAACTGCTGTTAGTGTCAAGCTTATTAGTCTCTGATCCTTTGCATATCGTGACAACTGACCCAACATCCGATGCTTTACCCGAATCACCAATACCATCACATGATTGCACCCGAAATGCCTTCACCTTGTCATCATACTTAAGTTTGTGTTGTGCTCTTTCCTGAATGAACCTTTTCACATTACCTATGAGTTGGATGAGTGTAACTCTGAACGTGTCAACCTCAATTCCCGAGTGATCAGCAAAACACTTTTTCGTCATCTGACTGTCGTAGTCATAATCCTCAGTAAATTTCGAATCGAGGAACACTTGAAGTTGTTTGTTGATCACACAAAGGGCAGCCATAGATCCAATTTTGGATGATTCTCCTTGATCAAGTTGTTGTTGTAGTTGATCTAAGTTAAGAATCATTGTGTCGGTGAAAGTTTGAACATCTTGACCAAAGAGTGTTGCAAATGCACGTTCGAATCCCATCTTGAATCCAGTTCCCTCTAGAAGTACCATGAGGTGTGAATGAAGTAGTTGAAAACATTCAATGCAACTGTCCTTTGCATTATTGGGCAAATTAGGTGGCTGAAGAACATCTGTCTCTTGCAAATCTGAGCACAAAGATTCCATATTAGCATATTCTGACTCGAAAACGGTTGTCTGTTCGAAAACATTTGTCAGTTGTATTTTGTTGGGAATCTTGTGTTCATCGATCACGTTGTACAATTTGAGTATCTCAGAAATGACAGAGTCAGAGTTAGTAGACATGATTGTAAACATACACGGGATTTTACAATTCTATGATTTAAACCGAGAAATAGATTCTTTCGCGGGATTTTACAAAATCAAGAAAAAACCGTGAGACGCCGAAGAATTGATTTGGTTTGGTAGAAGTGAGTTTAGTGATGAGGTAGACACGTCTCAGTGAGTTTCAGGCAACGTTCGTGTTACGAAATTCTGAATAAACCTCGAAGATATATCCAATAGACCCAAAAATTCAATCCCAAAATAACTCACAATTACGGATTCTTGAAGCTCAACCAACAACCTTGGTCCAAAAATATATCAATAATTCAACAAAAATTGGTTCCAGCCCATGTCCTCTTATAATTATTAAAAGCCCAAATAAGTAGATCCAATTACTATCTAAGCCCACTAGCAGATTAATAGGCCGGGTCCAACAATACTTATCCAAAGCAACCCTAATTTATTTGCTATAAAGTACACTTAATCACACATTACCCTTTACTAACCCTAATCACAAAAAAAATGCAGTCAATACTATCCTCTCACCAAACAATACTGAAAATTATCCCCCTATGATTCTCAAATCAATCCGAACAGCACATAAAATAAAATTCGTCCCTTGTGAAGAAATAAGTCAATCTGAACACAAACACCCTCTTTGTTGTTGCTCAAACACGAAGTATAATCACACTTATCCCCGTTTAATCCGAGGCACACAACAAATCACCAAAACAACACAACCCCACTTTGATATTTGTTGCAGTCACACCATGTGAATCAGATAGCTACAAACCAGAAACGGGTATGAATTGTTGTGATCCTATGTTTAGAAAAACCGAACGAAACTAAGGATGAAACTCTTTAGTTTTGTGCTTTTTCTTTTGAATGTTCGAATAATAAAAAATTGTATCACTACAACAAGGATCTATGATGAGTTTTGCTTTCGGTGTGCTTAGATCTTTTCAGGTCTTGAACCTTATAATGAAACACGAAAGATAACCACTGAGGTCTTGTTTTCCTTTTGTATATATTTTACAAATCGAACCAGAGATTGAATATGAATGTGTCACAACTCACAATTTCAGGTCATTTTCCAAACCTCGACAATTTATAATTCACAAGTTACAACTCATCATTTACTATTCACCGATTACAATTCATCATTTCATGTAAACTAGGTTTACGGGTATTCATTTCGCGAAACCGGGAAGGTTAAGCCGCGTAATCATGAGACATCATTCATAGTATATTTCATAGACTAGAGTTAGTCTACATATTATCACTACATCATTTGCATACTATTCCACTCGTAGGTTATATATTTCAATTTACGTATATTTAATTTTTAAATAAACGTTAGCACGCAATCAATAATTATGATCAACACATCCGACACTTCCCACAATGGTCCTAATATATTTTTACACTCATTATAATGTTACAAAAATTATAAGATTAGTTTACTCGATATTTTGGAAATTTATTTATTTTATATCGTTAACGTTATTTAATTACGACGGTTTTCGTTATATTGAAACAACAATTATTCAAACACCCAATACTTATACAAATTATATTTTTATAATTTTTGTGACTTTATTATGTCACGTTTAGTCTCGTTAAAATTTATTTCTAGTTAACCCGGTACCCGATAACACAAAAACTACTAACAATATACAACAAATAACACATAATACAACACTTTTATACAAAATAAATCATATTAACCCTCCCCTCCCTCTCATTTCAGCCTTCCCACCCCACATATCCCACTCAAATCCATTTTAATTGGACCTAAACCCACCACTAGCTACTATATATAGAAATTCCTCACCAAACTTCATTTTCACATGCAATATTAGATCAAAAAAATAAATATCCTCTCATTCTTTTCTTGTTATGATCGACCAAGAGCAAAACACAAGAGCAAAACACAAGGAAGAATCCATCATTTTTTTTTAAAGATCAAGTGTTATCCAAGTTATATTAGTGCTTCTTGTTAGAGTTTTGAAATTAAAACTCAAGAAGTAATTAGGTTTTGATCATTAAATCCTCTAATCTTCCAAGTAAGTCTATCAAACTATTTTTCATAACATTTCAATGTTCATATAATGCTCATATCATTTATTCTATAATATGCAAATAATATGTAATTTGTACCACTCTATATATTTTTCTTTTATATAATTTTTATGAGCTAAAAATTAATTATAAGAGATTGTTGGTGAAAAAGCTTGATTGATGATGTTAGGGAACCCATGACACCCTAAGAAGGTGTATGATAGTTTAAGGGAATTTGTGAAGTTGTTGGAGTTGGATTGAGACAATAAACAAAATAGAAATAGCATTTTTGAAACAATACAATCAAGGCTGTCCATTTTTATAAATTCAAGAAAACTCAGTAGACCATGGATTATTTTTGATTGGAGAAACAGAAAATACAATTAAAAACGAAGCTATGGACGCTGGAACGGATTAAAACGGGTTTATAACGAAAAAGATATGATAAAAACAAGGTTATACTTCTAATAGTCATTTTCTGAAAATGTATTGCTGATGCACGAATTTATTCTATAAAAACAGGACACTAAACCTTATTAAAATACACCGACTTATTAAAAATATGTTAGTTCACTGAAAGATGAAACCGGGTATATAAAATTCTTAAGAAACGGACTTATAACAAAGGAGATACGAATTTTAGAATATAAATACTTCACATAAAATTCTGACAGCACTTACACTTAGAATATTTTCAAGTAAAACCAGAATATTCACAAACGCCCATGTTTAGAGCCAATTTCCCGTCAATAGACTCATTTCTGGAGTCAGGACACCAAGGAACAAAAGTTAGTACTCCTGCAATACTTTCCAAATCAGTTGGCCGTTTATCATTTGGACTTTAGATAAGTAAACTACAGCCACTCAAAGTTACCCAGAAATGAGAGTTTTGGCCGTTTTCAGGAATTAACAAGTATTATATTCTATGACGAAAAGTTATATTTTCACAAGTTTTCACCAAACAACTATCATAGAACATCGTTACACCATATATATACATGTAAAATACAGTATGACTTAACACGACAACATAAAATATAATTTTCGACGATTATACATGTTTTTAAAATAATACGAGTGGTATAGATAACATATGCATTTGCATTCATGACATCATTTCATAATCTAAATTAGATTATATTCATTCATATTAGGTTGCGGCTAGTGTTCGCGCCTTGTTGCCACGTCCATTACATATTCATTGTTCCATCACTACAGGTGAGTTTTCATAGCCCCATTTACACTTTATTATTTGTTTTCAAATCCCACGGGGGAGAATACATTGCACCATTTTCCATACGGGCCTAAGTATCAAATTCATGTACATTGCTTAAGTTACCGCATTGCCTTGTTAAGGTCCCCTATTTATCATGAACCGTTAATTATGTGTAAGCGAGAGTGAGTGGATAGATCTATTGAGGGTGACGCCTCCATCCGCGTTGGTTATACCAACAGTCAAACGGATGCATTTCATTTTTATTCATATTAGAGTGTCTGGCAAAACACTCTGGAGGGGCATTTTTATCAGTCTAGCTTCGGGGTCATGAGCTTAAGGGCTAATGTACGATTTTATTCATCAGGCGAAATTTCATCATCATCATTTTTATATTTGAGGTTACCGTATAACATTCATTTTCATAAACCTATGATTTCTCACCAACATTATTGTTGACCGTTTTTAGCAATGTATTTTCAGGTAATTAAGACATCTCATGTTGGCATGCATTTTGGACCTACATGGAGCCGCGGAGTCGACGCGTCTCACCTTTTATTTCATGCACTTATGTAACGTTTGATCATGTTGAACTTGTTTTCATGAACTTGCAACACCATTTTGGGACCTAATTTTGTAAACTCTGAATGTTTTAATGACAAACGATGTATTTTCAAAACGACACTTTAGGTCGTTCAATATAACCATTGTATGAGATGCCATGAACGTTACACTCAGGTATTCCATTCGGCTGCCAATCAGGTAAATTCAGGGTGTGACAGATTGGTACCAGAGCAAAGGTTATAGCGAACTAGGTTGTCCTTATACCCTAGACTATAACAACATCACGATAGCATCTCATCATTTCATAAGTGCATATTCATTATTTATGTGACTTCATTACACGGGTTATTCATTTTATTTCATATTGATCGTCATCAGAGTCATGTCTTCAGATTCACATCTTATCATACTCTCTTCGGACACTGACATCGAGGATGCCATGTCTTCCTCCACTGTTATTGCACCACCATAAGTTTTACTTGCACCATCAGATTCATCACATCATATTACTTCTATTCACTCAGGACAGACTCTCCTAGTCCGCCGTCGCAAGACGTGCCCGACTGCTAGGAAGAGGGTACACCTGGTTACCCTCACTCCTAGAGTACCTACTATTCATACACCACCATCACCATCAGCTATACCTACCACTGCTCTTACATCTACTCTACACTTGTCGCTCAAGAAGCATGCGAGGTTCACTAATCCAGCATCACCCACTACTGAGACCTTCGAGGTTCGGGAGACTAACCTTGCCTTTTCAGTACCACCATTGTCATTTCCTTTTTCCATTCCCACATGCCATGTATTAGATAACACCTTGCGGATAATATCAAGATCACGGACTCAACAGGGACATCCGCAGATTCCACAAGAATGGTTTGGAATCTACATTATCTCTGACATGATTGATGCATAACTTTAGACCCCACTCCAGGACTCACCTCAACCCTATAATGCCACAACCCTAATTTCACTCAGAGGGACACTAGGAAGCCTCTAGACAAGACTTATATCTTTACTAGCTTTTACTATTATCCTAGTTTCCCGAGGTGTGAGACATAGTTTATAGAACTTGTTGTCTTTTGGTTGTTGTACAAACAAATGTATCAAGTGTGACTCTACTATGTAGGAATGGTTGTGCTATCTATGATATCGGTCCGTGTAGACCGAAATTTTCATGTGTTGTATTCATGTGTTGTGAGTATATATACATGTTGTGGTTGTATATATTGTGAACGATGATCATTTCTAGTATGATTTCTCATGGTTGTATTCTGTTGTGATTTATCAGAATTATGCCACTGAAGAAAGATAAGGCTGCACCGACCATGACACAAGCTGTTATCCGAAAACTTGTTAAGGATAGCATAGCTGAGGCACTAGTGGTTGAAAGAGCTGCTGTTGCTGCAAGAGCTGCTGAGGCCGCTTCTCAGGTGGAGACATCTGGGCAGGCTAGTAATGGAACTAATGGACGTAAGTGTACGTACAAAGACTTCAAAAGTGGTGATCCTATAAAATTCAAAGGCACTGAAGGAGCCACTGCTATGATCCGTTGGTTCGAACATACCGAATCTGTATTTGATCTATGCAACTGCCCTGAGGAATCCAAGGTAAAGTTTGCTGCTAGTACTCTTCTTGATGAAGCTATGTCATGGTGGAATTCTAATACAAAGCCCATAGGAAAGGAAAATGCCCACAAGCTTACATGGGATGAATTCAAGAAGTTAGTGACTAAGAAATTTTGTCCACGCACGGAAGTGAAAAAGTTGGAGATAGAGTTTTATGAACTAGTGACCGTGGGAAATGATATTGAGACATATATCAGGAGGTATCAAGAGTTGGCTGCTCTATGTCCGTCTATGGTTCCTGATAAGGAGAAGTTGTTGTAGAATTTCATTGGTGGTTTACCCGAAAACATCCGTGGTGATGTGATTTCCTTTGACCCGCAAACAATGGATGAGGCGATCAGGATATCCCAGAAACTTATGGCTCAGATTCTAAAGAAAGGATCATCTGCAAACAACACCAACAACTACCGAAACAACAACAACTACAACAATAACCGAAACAACACCAATCCTAACGACAACAAAAGAAAGTGGGACAACAACCAGGGTGGCAATGCTACTCAACCACCACCCAAGAGACAAGAGGTTGCAAAGGCCTATGCTGCAGGTCCAACTGAGAAGAAGGGTTACAATGGTATTTTACCCAAGTGCAACAAGTGTCAAACCCACCATAACCCTGGGGATTGCCCGCGACCATGTGGTAACTGCGGAAGGGTCGGTCATCAGACTAGGGAATGCAAAGCTCCGCGTATGGCAAATAATCAGAACCCCTCAGCAACATGTTTTGGTTGTGGAGAAGCTGGGCACTTCAAGAATAACTGCCCAAAGGGAGAGAATCAAGGGTAGCCACAATGCTTCAACAGAAGGAGTTCATGTTTTAATATGCGAAACATAGTTCGAGCCCTCTAGGGTTGTATCTTTCTTTTGTACTTTCCGTTAGTACGTTGACATAATCTGGTTGTAATAAGCACTTTTCCATCCAATGTAATATCTATCTTTTGTTATCTCCGCGATAATCATAACCTTCGTTTATTCCATTTTCTATTCCAATTGCTCAATTTTCAATCGTTTCGCAACATTATGCCATTGTCTTAGCAGGGATTAGGCCGATTTCATTTTTGACGGATTAGTAGACTAATACCATTCCATAAGATTCATCCACGTATCCAATGAACCATTCAATTAATTTTATTTCAAGCTACTTTACCATCATATGGGAAAAATTGTTCTACAGAATTTTAAAATAAGCTATTTCGTTACCACCCTATAAATCAATTTTCTGTCATTATATCAAGCATTTACTGCCATTACACGAAACAAATTTTCATGATACCTTGAAAAGAATTATCTGGGATACCATTTTTCAGAACAATACGTTGAACACCATCTAAAACTTCTGAGAAAAGTAATGTTATTTTACTGAACCGATCATCGCATCATTAGTCCTCAATTATACATAGCCTGATCAACTATGTATAATTCAGGAAGGATTATGCCATGAAGAAAATAGTCACATTTTCAAGAATTATTAACAACAATCTTCATTCAAAAGCCTTGTAAACAAATAGAATTTTTCATGAACATCGCTTTCGACAAACCCTCTTTAGATACGTACACCGCTTGTCACTTATTCAGCCATTAAGTTGGATATTTCCATTGATTTCTCTAGGAGAGACTTTCCATCTACGAGCAATATTCCATGACATAAGAAAACGATGAAAGGATAGACGAACCTCCTCAAACTTCTAGCAATTCCTTTAAGAAATTCTCTTTCCAATCGGATGCACATGCTCTACCATCCTCAGATCAACAAACCTTAAAGAGAACTATCTGAGCACTATAAGACGTACTCAGCACCGTATAACCAACAAAAATCATAGACCGCAAGGTCAAACGGTTGAAGCAAGTAGAATTCCTATCGTGAAAGTTAGCTGGAATTCTCGAAGAGGTCCCGAGTCTACTTGGGAATGGGAAGACCAAATGCGACTCAAATATCCACATTTTTTCACCAAGTCTACTTCAGAGACCAACACCAGCTGAATTCAGGGACTGAATTCCTTTTTGGGTGGGCAACTCACAATTTCAGGTCATTTTCCAAACCTCGACAATTTACTATTCACAAGTTACAACTCATCATTTACTATTCACCGATCACAATTCATCATTTCACGTAAACTAGGTTTACGGGTATTCATTTCGCGAAACCGGGAAGGTTAAGCCGCGTAATCATGAGACATCATTCATAGTGTTAGGAATACAATTTTTGGATAAGAAAGATTCGGTCACCCCAGATATGATTAAGCATTGTTTAGCTCGTAGTAGTTACATTAGTTAGTAATACGTAGTTTAGAATTAGATTAGTTCGCGGAAGAAGGACGGGTCTTTACCCACTGTATACCTGATCCGCAGCCCAAGTGGCACGCCCAAGTGGCAAAACCCATGTATATAAACCCCTCTCCATCCTTGGAGAGGGTAAGCCTTCTCTCATAATTCTATTTTCTTTTTTTTGGTTTTCTCTCAAGGCTTCATCTCTTTCTCTCTCTAACTTTCTCTCTCTAGAATTTCTTTCTTTCTTTCTTACCTTCAACGAGCCAACCACAAGTATATTTGTGTTTGTGATGTTAACTAGTATCCTACAATTGGTATCAAGAGCCATGGTTACATCCTAGGGATCATAGAACTTGTGGTGTATGGTTTGTTTTGGGTTTCTACTAGTTTAGGGTGGTTCTTACTCATTTTGGTGCTCGTTCGTGGTGCTTCTTGTGATCTTTCTTGTACTTCTTGGATTAGAAAGGTTAGATTCATCTAGTTTATCAGTTGTTTGGACCATATCAAGCGGTTGTGATTTGTACGAATGGGTTTTGGACCTTCTTCTTGCCAGCGGTTTGCTTCACGTTAAAGTGTTCTTCGCAGCGGTTAGTTTGGGTATTCAGCGGTTAGTAGTAGCAGTTAAGTACAAGTAGTGGAGCGAACATTACGCTGTACTGTATACTATTTCAGCGGTTAAGTTATTAGCGGTTACCTTGTCCAGCGGTTACTATCGGTCAGCGGTTTAAGTATCAGCGGTTAAGGTTCAGCGGTTACTGTATCAGCGGTTACTTTGTTCGCGGTTACTTCCAACTGCAGTTAAGTATCAGAGGTTAAGTCTCTGCGGGTAAGTCTCAGCGGTTAACCATTGTAGCGGTTAAGTGTTAGTGGGTAAGTATTGAGGTTATCTTGGTCACGACTGGTCACTATATCAATGAGTAATCTAAATATGATAAACTCGTCAGAGAATGCTATTCCTGAGATCCTCAAACTATATGATATGGTCGATAAACACAAGAAACCCAACCCATTACAAATGACGAATGATCCTGATCTATGTGACAAGGATCCAGTAAGCTCAAACGCTCATGAGACAAAGATCAGTCAACCACCAGTGTCATACAACAATGCTAAGGACTGCTTCATAGAATGCTTTCTACAACTTCACTCACACCTTTCGGTGCTTTTAGAGGGAACTGAATTTGTAAGGGGATACAAATGTGCTTTTGCAACACTCTTTGGTCAAGATGTTCAGAACTTCACGGACACAATGATTCTTAACTTAGATCAGTTGCAACAACAACTTGACCAAGGAATACTGATGGATCTAAACACACACCTTGTGTTAGAGATACTTTGAGTAATGTTATTAAGCACGCGGAATTTACTTTGTAACACTTAGAAGATGGTTTATGTGATGTATTGTGAGTGAGAACAGTAGTATATAACACAAAGCTTCAATATTATTAATGATAATAATACGAGTGATCTTAGCTATCACTAGGGTTACACCTTGAATCTCTCTAGAGTAATTCGTATGAGAGTTATTTCAAACCCTAATCCTAGGATCTCCTTTTATAGTCACAAGGAGTCCTTTACAAGATAAGTATAAGACTAACTAAATAGAATATTTACAAGATCATTTCCATACTTATCATAACAATTATCTTATTAGCAGTGGTAACAGTATGTACTAGCAGTGGTAATGGTGTTTCCACTGCTAGTGTAATCTTCCAGCAGTGGGAATGACGTTTCCACTGCTAGTGTATTCTTCCAGC
>LBNU01033777.1:55324-67824 GCA_014162995.1 Artemisia annua
ATCTTGAGGATTCGAGTTGACGTTTCTTCCAAAGGTCTTCAAAAGATTTAAAAGCGACATCTTGCTCAAATGTGGAGGACAAGTGTCTCATGAATTTTTCTTCGAGCCTTTAAGGAATACATTTGTCTTGGGCTTTTCTTAAGTAGATATCATCTTTGACTCGGCTCTTTGACTCTCTTTCACATCTCGTGCTCGTATTAGGCTTTTTGGTTGATTTTCATGCTATTTATGCAATATCCTTTCCTGCACGATCACAAACACAAAAACACGATATCTTTAGCGTTTCACGTTAGTTTTTGGTCTTGATAACACTTAAACTAAGGTCAAAAGTATGTGTAAAATAGCACATATCATTGATATTGATGGTAAACTTAACGGAGAAGATGCTTTTGATAGCTCTATCGATGAAGAAGCTTGGGAAGTGGATTCTCATGATACGGATAGTGGTGAAGACTTTTGATAAACAACACGAAAATTATGAAAGCTTTAGGTTTCACAAGTTTTTTAATTACTTTAATATATAAAACCATTTATCTTTTTTGATGAGTGATTAATTGAATAATTTACTTTATGTTTATCTTTTGTGTATTTGCATTTTTATTCACTATTACATTACATAAATTGAAATATCAATCAAATCATATATTGTTTAAAATTGACCAAAATGATTTTCATATTTTGTTTACTCCCGTGTCTATCAAAAATTTTTAAATAACCAATACATATCCAAATCAAATCATATATTGTTTAAATATATATAATTTGATTTGTGTACAAAATTGATATATGAATTTTGTATGAAATTAGAGGATACTAATGTTTAAAAGTTTTTCCATAATACATGTTTAAAACAAATCATATATTGTTTAGAAGTACCCACAGTAATTTTCCATTTAGTTTACATATGATTTGTGTATGAAATTAAAGTATACTCATATTTTTCCATGTGTAAAAAGAATATATATTGTTTCAATTATTAACAATATATGATATCTTTTAAATTATTAACAATATATATCTAAATCAAATCATATATTGTTTAAAAATGTATGACGGTATGATGTGTTAATGAAATTAAAAGACACTCATATTTTGCCATACCTAAAAAATAATAAATAGCGTTTTAAAATTTTTACTATTTTATCATATTAATAAAAATATATTCGTGTTAAAAAAACTAATCTTTTTGTAACTATTATTTAGATATAATATATTAACAAATAAATACACCAAGATATTAGGTGTGATAAGTTTTAAAGATATGGAAACGATTGCACTTTTATATGAAATACAAAACGTTTCAAAACATATATAACATCTATATTCTTGAAATAATATGCTTATATAAAACATATTCAGAAAAGAACTAACAAGATAGAACAATCAGGAGAAACTGAGTTCAATAATGGAGTACGACAAAAATGATTTACGTTTCCGACGTATAGGCAAGCCACCAAGCAAAAACAATGGTAAGTTAAATACTCTATATAGTGTAAAAATGTGATTTTATTAACAAAATGTTAAATGCAGGAACACATAATAATGGAATAATAAATGCTAACAACATAATTGATTTAAGTATTCGACGTAAAGGTAGACCACCAACAAAAATAAAAGGTATGTTTTACAAATGATTCACCTATTTTTATTAACAACATTTAGTCTACATATTATTAAATACGAATTAAGTGTGATAAATATAATAGAGTATCATTTAACATTATAAGTTAAGCGTGTTAATTGTTACAAAGATCTACTCGGTTTGATACAAATAAATTCAGATCCAAAAGGTGTGGAACACTTGCAAAAATGCAAAACAATTCAATCAGAGACAACCAATAGGATAAACACACCTGATGAACAAAGAGTGTTATCTCTAACACAAGACCCCTCAATTGCTCGACGACCGAGAGGACGTCCTGTATCAATTCAACCAAAGGCGACCAATACGCTAAACACAACTGGTGAACAAAGAGTGTTACCTCTAACACAAGATCCCTCAATTGCTCGACGACCAAGAGGACGTCCTGTAAAGGACGTGAATGAACCACGTAAGAATATTACATCAACATTCACAAACATACTATGATTAATATTGATGTACGCTATTTTTCATGACATTCATTGTTGCAAAAACAGGGAAACAACCAATCTATGCTGGCGATATACAATCCGATATACACTCTGCTAAACGCAAATCAGACAGGCTTTAAGAAAAAATAAGAATGAAAAGGCAAAAGATTTTCGATCAAGGTTTTTTAGGTGACAACGGTGCAACAAATGGAATTGATCCGCGTAAAAGATCATTTAATGGAATATCTAACGGTACATACACTAATACAATTGTTATAACAACATATATTGTTTTTATTTATAAAATATATGTGATTTACTACTTCATTGTTATTCAGATTATAAGGATCATGGAGATCCAATTTACAAATGTGCTGACTGTGATGCACTATTATGGCATGCGGAAAGTGTTGTGGGAAGCACACATTCAGATTCTGGGTCATTTTCGCTGTGTTGTGGCAGAGGAAAAGTCATGCTAACAAATGAACTCCAGAATCCACCGCAATTTTTATTGGACCTTATTATCGGGAAAAACCCAAAAAGCGAATAATTTATTGAAAATATCCGCCGATATAATTCAATGTTTGCTTTTACCTCAATAGGTGCAAAACAAGACACGTCAGTTAATCAGGGATATGGGCCATATTGTTACAGAATACAAGGCGAGAATTACCACTTAATGGGTACTTTATTACCGGATAAAGACAAAAAAACCAGCATTCGCCCAGCTATATATTTACGACAAAGCCAACGAGATTCAAAATAGGATAAACGGAGTCAGGTACAACAAACCATCCAATTATTACATTGTATTAAATAACTAAACTTATGATATGCGGTTTAAATAATTGTGTTCTGAATCTACAGTGGTGAACCAACAACGACATCAGGAGCCACTGCATTGGATCACCAACTAACAGTTGACCTGCGAGACATGTGTGATTCAATCAATCCATTAGTTGCTCTGTTTCGTATGGCCGGTGAAAAATTTGTTGCCTCAAACAAACAAGACAAATTCAAAATTCGACTCATTGGTACAAGAGAACGGGATGGATGAGAATATAACCTACCGACAGCTGATGAGGTTGCAGCTCTAATTGTTGGAGATTTTGATACATCAGAAAACAAAAGAGAACAGACATATATCACAGAGGTATTACTGACTATACAACAACAATTAAAAAAACAAGACTCACAATGAAGGAGTATTTTGCATATCAATTGCAAGAAAGACCAGGTGTTTTTTCAATGTGTCTCAATGCAAGAAGATTGACTCAGCAATTCATAGTCGACGCATATACTATGGTTGAATCCGAGAGAATGTCATTTTTCAAAAATCAGAATAATGAGTTGAGAAGCGAAAATTACTCAAAATTAGCAAAACTGGCCGAAGAAGGGGATACTGAAATGAAATTGCGAGGCAAACGAGTTATATTGCCATCATCTTTCACTGGAAGCCCAAGGTATATGATGCAAAATTACTTGAATGCTATGACGATTTGCAAGGTATATGGTTATCCAGACCTATTTATTACATTTACATGCAATCCAAATTGGCCGGAGATTGGACGTTTTGTTGACGAGAGATTGAAATCAGAAGACAGGCCAGATGCAATAACACGAGTTTTTAAACAAAAACTTGACAACATCATGTACGATTATAAGCAACGGAGTTACTTTGGAAAGTTAAAAGCAGGTATTACATTTGTTAAGGTAATAATAAGAAAAACATTATTCAATAATTTTATATATCATAATTGACATGATCTTATTTATGTAGCGGTTTACACAGTTGAATTTCAAAAAAGAGGTCTTCCGCACGCGCATATATTATTATTTCTCGATAAAGAAGACAAAATCACCACCACGGCAGACATAGACCGGTTTATATCAGCTGAGATTCCGGACAAGGAATGCGATCCGGAACTTTATCAAATTGTAACCGACCACATGATGCATGGTCCATGTGGCGCTCTGCGACCAATTTCCCCATGTACGGTAAATAATAAATGCACAAAAAAGTTCCCGAAACAATTCAACGAAAAGACATTTATTGATGATAGTGGGTATGCGATTTATAAAAGAAGGAACGATGGTTGTACAGTAACAAAGAGTGGATCACAAGTACACAATGGATACGTCGTACCCTATAATCCCGGTTTGTTGCGACGTTATCAATCACATATTAATGTTGAATGGTGCAACCAGACTGGATCTATAAAATATCTTTTCAAGTACATCAATAAGGGACCAGACAGAGTCACGGCTGCTCTTGAGGAAGAAGACGTTGATGAGATTAAAGATTACTACGATTGTAGGTATCTTTCTGCGTGTGAAGCAGCATGGAGAATATATGGTTTCGACATACACTACAGATTTCCACCAGTTGAGAGATTACCATTTCATGAGCAAGGACAGCAATCAGTTCTATTTCATGCAAGTGAAAGTATTGATTTCACATTGGATAAAGCATCGGTGAATGAAACAAAATTCATAGCGTGGATGAAAAAAAATAAGACAGATGAAAAGGCCAGAAAACTGTTGTACAATCAATTTCCAGAACACTATGTATGGAAACAAGAAGAGAGAATATGGTGGAGAGACAAAGAGGAACGTGCCTTGGACGTGTACATCATGTACCTCCTTCATCTGGAGAGTGGTTCTAGTTAAGAGTGTTGCTCAACAAAGTTAGAGGTGCACAAGATTGGATTGACTTTAAAAAGTTTGAAGGTGTTACGTATCCTACATATAAAGACGCGTGTCAAGCTCGCGGTCTATTGGAGGATGACAAAGAATACATAGACGGTATGTTGGAAGCCAGTTTTTGGGGATCAGGAAAGTATTTGCGTTCTTTTTATGTCATGCTGATAATGACGGATAGCATGTCCCGACCAGAGGTTGTGTATGAGAAAACGTGGCATGTACTGGCGGAAGATGTTGAGCGTATAGAGCGCGTTAAAAGGAATAATCCAGGTATGTAGTTTTTCAATTGTAAATAAAATAAAAAAATGTCAAAAATTAAAAAAAAAAATTAATAAAGTAAGATGAATGCCCAATATTATAGCTAAGTTCTAACCATAGCCTTTTTTTTACAGACTTGGTTCTGACCGAAAATGAAAAGAAGAACATATGCCTTACATATATCGAGCACATGCTCCTTTGCAACAACAAAAGTTTAAAAAATATACCAAACATGATATTACCGAACGAGATGTACACAATGTCAAATCACAATAGGTTGATATCATCTGAACTGAACTACAACGTCGAAGAATTGAGAAGACAACATGATACTATGTACAGATCGTTGACGAACGAGCAAAAGGATATATACCATACGTTAATAAACGCTGTTAACGCACAAGAAGGAGGCATGTTCTTTGTTTACGGTTACGGGGGTACGGGTAAAGCATATCTTTACAAGACGTTATCTGCTGCAATTAGATCACAAGAAGGGATAGTGTTAAATGTCGCATCAAGTGGCATTGCAGCTTTATTACTGGAGGGTGGTAGAACAACTCATTATCGATTTGCAATTCCAATCAATATAGTAGATGACTCTATGTGCCACATAACAGGTGATAGCGAACTTGATGAATTGATAAGGAAGGCTACACTAATCATATGGGATGAAGCTCCGATGACACACATGCATTGCTATGAGGCGTTTGATAGGACCTTAAGGGACATATGTAGACCGGATATAAACGCACCTACCGAGCAAGTGTTTGGTGGGAAAGTTGTATTATTTGGAGGGAACTTCCGACAAATACTACCGGTAATTACAAACGGAACCAGAAGCGATGTTGTACACGCGGCAATCAATTCTTCATATTTGTGGCAACATTGCACCGTCCTGACACTAACAGTCAACATGCGGTTGCAAACAGGCAAAACTTCTGCAGAAAGAAAAGAAATACAGGATTTTGCTGACTGGATCTTATCAATTGGCAACGGAACAGTTGGAGACAAGAACGATTGTGAAGATATGGTCAAATTCCCTGATAATATGTTAATCCCTGATTCAGACGACCATGTTGCTACAATAATTAAAGAAGTCTATCCAAATTTAAAAGATAACCTTTACACATCAGGATATTTCCAAGAAAGAGCCATACTTGCTCCTACACACGAATTGGTTGATATGATTAACGATCGAATGCTTGATCTAATTTCAGGTGATGAGCATACATACGATAGTTCAGACACGGTGGGAATTGCTGATCAGGACACAAATTTCAATGAGGAGCTATACACAAGTGATTTCTTGAACAGTATTCGAGTAGCCGGTCTTCCTCAACATTCTTTAAGAATGAAAGTAGGAGCACCGGTAATGTGCATGAGAAACATTGACCAAATGGCTGGATTATGCAATGGAACCAGGCTTCAGGTGCTACGACTGGGTACAAACGTAGTTGAAGCCAGGATTATATCGGGCGGTTGTGTTGGTACAATTTGTGCAATACCCCGTATGATTCTCAGCCCATCAGACAATAAAATGCCATTTAAATTTAACCGCAGACAATTCCCACTGGCTGTTTGTTTTGCAATGACTATTAATAAAAGTCAAGGTCAGACTTTGACCCAAGTTGGATTGTTTCTTCAACGGCCTGTATTCTCACATGGTCAACTGTACGTCGCGGTATCTAGAGTCAGAAACATAAAAGGTTTGAAAATTCTTTGTTGTGATGAAGAAGGCAACTACACAGACTCGACGACAAATGTTGTATATAAAGAAGCTTTGAAAAGGATTGAAAATTCTTTATTGTGATGAAGAAGGCAAGTACACAAACTAAATGCCAAATGTTGTATATAAAGAAGCTTTATTCCTAATTTAAGTAAAAGTTATTATCATGTATGCAAATTGCAACAACAAATATTTTCTATTTAGGCATTAGCAAACAATCATTTGATTATACCATGTACATTATTAATAAACCAACAAATAAAAATAAGTTTACATAATTATTTGGGGAGGAAATTTACAGCACATTATACATTCATATATTTGTTGATGTTAGTTTTAAAACAAATGTATGTTTCGGCGTCATCAACGTCTTCTTCTTCAAGAGCATTTGTTATTTTTAACAATTCGACTCATCACAATGTATTAAATAATTCGAGTGATGAAAAATATTTATATTTGCCTTTAAATACATTAAATGCTAAGACAAAATATTATTTAATTAAATTTTATCGGAAATTTAGCTTAATTATCTTGGTCGTTATTTTGTAAATTAAAATTTTAAAAAAAATTGATGTCATGGGATTCGAACTTGGGGTGTGCATAAATATAAACGTAATTTATAAATCATATAAAATCTAATAAAAAAAAAAGTATATAAAGCATGTTGAAAACAAATTAAACAACATTAATACACTCATTCTTTTGATATATTAAAATCACCACATTAATTTATTATCCAAAAAATTAAAAATGTAAATACAACTAAAATCACATGATTAATGCAAATCACAAAGCATGCCCGCCCATTGGGCGGGCCATGTCCACTAGTATATATATATATATATATATATATATATATATATATATATATATATATATATATATATATATATATATATATATATATATATATATATATATATATATATATATATATATATATATATATATATATATATATATTAAGTAATATAATAGTAATTACATATTTAATTAACTAAGTTTATAATTAATTAAATATACTTGAGAAATTTTCTCATCAATAAATTAATGAGGAGATATTATATTATAAATAATTTTTATTATTTATAATATAATTAATTATTAAGTATTTAAAATAAATACACTTGTATTTAGAAAAATTATATAAATGTAAGTATTTTTGTAAAATACTCTAAGTGTTATANTAATATAATAGTAATTACATATTTAATTAACTAAGTTTATAATTAATTAAATATACTTGAGAAATTTTCTCATCAATAAATTAATGAGGAGATATTATATTATAAATAATTTTTATTATTTATAATATAATTAATTATTAAGTATTTAAAATAAATACACTTGTATTTAGAAAAATTATATAAATGTAAGTATTTTTGTAAAATACTCTAAGTGTTATAATTTTTAGTAATTTGGGCATGACCCGTTCGTTTATTCAACGTTTCCATTTTCCTCAAATGTTGCAATTTCTCAAATAAACCATGAGTCACTCTACTTGCAAAATTTAGTATGTAATAACTATATTATTCACTATTAATATAGTTATCAATATAATTCGTTCTACGTTACAAAAATAGCCATTGCAAGTTCAAATATATGTAAAACTCATTTTCAACACCCGAAATGTTTATTGGGCCGAAACTTCACTATTGGCCCCATTAGTCCAAAATTAGCCCAAAACTATATATTCCGATTTAAGTTACGTTATATATATTATATCGAAATTAATTTTTATACGTCCGATAACAATTTTTGGTCAAAAATTCAAAGTTGGAAAACTTTTGTTGGGCTCGGCTACTGTTCACCGAACACCCTTATTGGGCTCAAAAAGCCCAATTGGCCCAATAACCAATTTTAGTGTTTTTAATTTATATAACTTTTATAATTAAACATAATTAACATTTTTAATTATGTTTAATCCTCAAAAATCAAATATGGTCCAATCTCATCTCATTCGACCCAAATTAATTATTTTAGGCTAAAAACATTTTATTTCACCAAAAATTGTATTTTCACTAATTACTTATAATTAGTTACGGTTAATTCGACATATGCTATAATATAATCTTTCAAGTAAAAATTCCACCATTTCACCACGTGAGCCAAATTTTTATGTTCTTCAAAACCCCAATAATTTCATAATTATTATTGTAGCCGATTTATACATATACACATAAAAGTGTATATTTCGTCTTAAACTCGCGTAATTAGCATAAATTACATTTGTATCATCAAATTAGTACCAATAGCAACAAGATTTACCACACAAGCAAGAAATATCATAATGACTATGAACACTTCATAAAATTCGAGCTACATGTACGCACACACCAATTTATATCTTTTTCATTTTAGCAAAACATACACATTTAGTATTTGGTAACACCATTAAACATCACAAGAACATGGTATGAAAAAGATTAGAAAAGTTTAATGATCCTTACAAAGAGTGTGTGTTTAACGTGGCTAGGAAGAACAAGAGGAGACCCAAAAGCTTCAAATTTAACCCAAATCACCTTATATATATTACCCAAACACTTGATTTTAACACCCAAATTATCTTGATCTTCAAAATTTATGTAAGAAATGTGTGTGTTTGTGTGCTCGGCCAAGAGAGAAAACAAGAAGAAAATGAATGAGTTTTTGGATGAAATTGGCTAGTTAAACATGTTATTGGACAATAGATTTGGTTATTAGTATGTATCTAGGTTAATAACATGTTTCTTGGACATCAGAGTTTACCCCATGTGATTTAAGTTAGTGGAAGATGATGGGGATGTGATGTGGCCGGCTAGGGGATCCAAGGAAGGGATCAAATAGTGATTTTGCTCCTCGTTGGTATATCGTGTGTCGGTTTAAGCTTAAATGTAACCGTAACGTCCCTGTTTGACGTTTTTGGACACGTATACGTAAAATAAAGTTTTTAGGCACGATTTCGTCAGAAATGTAATAAAATGACTTTACTGACTCAAAAATATATCTTCTTGACTTTTACCATAAGTACTGTAGTGTCGGTTCGCGTGAGGCATTGTTTTTCAGAAAAATATGAGAAAGCTCTCAGTAAATTACGAAACTTGTCAGTAACTATCCGATATGGATTAATTTGTGTTTAATGACAAAAATAGACTTTTTCAAAGATGACTGTAAGCCACAGTGTGCAGGACAGCTCCTGAAAATGTTCAGAACTGTACAGAAACATGAAGATACGTTAAATAGGTATTTATTATAAAATTAATTTATGAAAAATACCATTTGTCACAGTCTCCCCACCTAATGGGGAAATCCGTACCGGATTTCAATTCGAGCCATTCGATGAGTTCGAAAAGAGATGAGGGTACTTTCGCTTGATTTTGTTTTCACATGCCTACATGAATTCGAGACCTTTCCGAGAAATTATTAAACTCTGACGATCGAGTTGTGAAGTGTTTGCTTTGTAGTGCAAAATTTTGAGGTGACTATTCCTATTTTAGCATGATCCTTCTTGAATTAAACATAGGTGATCAGGCTATGTTTAATTGAGGATTGATGATGCCATGTTCGGTTTAGTCAAGGTAGTATTAGGTTTAAAACAGTATTGGCCATGTCGTTTATAGGCTTGAAATCAAAATAGGAGTACAACCGTACATAAGACGGTAGCATAATAGTTTGCAAAAAATTTCAAATATGGTTTGTACAATAGAGAGCGTAACGGAAGGAAGTCATCACATGCCTTGACATAAAAGATAGGCAATTAATTAGATGAATATCCATACAATACGACGTAAAAAGAAAGTCTTTAAGAAAGTACAAACACTCGAGGAACTACAACTCAAGAGGGTCTAGGATTAGGTCTTACTATGCAAAGTAGGGGATTCTCTCTTCAAGCATCGTCATCACTCGCAACGTCGTTAAGATCCTGGTAAACTCATTCAATTTTATTCCTCAGTTCTGGGCAATCACTCCTGAAGTGCCCAATCACTCCACACTCAAAGCACGTGACAGTGACCTTCGGGTTTATCACGAGAGTAGGGGCTTTGTAATCCTTTGCTCGGTGACCGATCTTCCTGCAGTTCCCGCACTGAATGGGGCAAGGCCCATTGTGATTAAACGGGCACATGTTACACTTGGGTAATGTTCCAGCATAACCTTTCTTTTCACTGGTCCCAGCAGCATAAGCCTTGACCACTTCTTGTCGCTTGTCCACACCATTGTTGTGGTTGTCCTCGGAGTGATCTTCCCACTTTCTCTTGTTTTCAGTACTCTTTTCTGGGACATCCTCCAATTCCTGGTCCATCAACTTGTTGGCTATCTCCATGGTTTTGTGAAGATCTTTAGCCTTTGAGGTAGTCACACTCCCTTTTATCGACTTAGGCAAACCCCCAACATACCTCTCAAGCAACCTTGTCTCAGTTTGAACCATCTCAGGACATAACAACACTAACTCTTGAAACCTCTGGTTGTAAGCAATCATGTTGTTATTTTGTACCTTCAAATTCCAAAACTCTACTTCCAATTTCATGACCTCATTGCGTGGGTAATACTTCCTGAGTACCATCTCTTTGAAGTCATCCCACGACATAGCATAAGCAACTTCAATGCCAGCTGACTTCTTGTAGTTGTTCCATCAGGTCAAAGCAGCATCCATGAAAGTGAAAGATGCATACTTAACCCGATCCTCATCACTACAGCCACTGATGTGAAACACCGTCTCTAACTTCTCAATCCATCTGAGTAAACCAATGGCTCCTTTCGTTCCCCTGAATCCTCCATCCATGATCTTCTTGAATTCAGTGTAAGAGCAGCCACGGTTGTTAGAAGGTTGTCTTGAAGTTCCGGTGTTGGCGGAAGAATTATTTGCAGCCGGGAGTGCGGCGGCTACACGAGCATCAACAATCTGGTCTAGTGTGGCTTGGTTAACAATAGGTGGGTTTTCTGCATTTCCAGTTGGAGGAGTGGTAGCAGCAGGTCGACCACGTGCGGTCTTGGTTGTCCTTTTTGTAGGAGCCATTTATCTATATCACAAAAGATGATGACAAATGAGGTTTCAAATAGGAAGAACAATTATCACACGAGGGCACGTTCATCACAGATAGAATACGCGAGCAAGGTCAACTATGAAAGAAGAAACAAAGCCGAATAGGTAATCACACTTATCAGGGATTTATGGTCGTTACATGGTTGCGGAGTTTAGGCGTTGCCTCTCTGGTGACATGATATATGTTGGAGGGTTTCTTTACAATAGTAATATAAGTGTTTCGAAAGAATAAGATGATTGTCCAAACTTGGAGTCGAATAATGAGTTCGTGTAGAATAAGGCGAGTTTTCAAACTCGAAATTGAAGAAAATGACTTCATGAGGCATGTGGCGAGTATTCAAAATTGAAGCGGAATGATGAGGTCACGTAGTAAAAGGTATAACTCTGCGAGTATAAGCCAATATATGGTGTGTTCATCACAAGTCAGTGTATGCGGGTGTGAACTAGTATGGGAAGGGCGAGACGCTGTGAGAGTTATGGTACGTTATATGTAAGTATATAGAAAATACTCATAGTAAATAGTGTAAGTTAAGTATGTATAAGTCACCAAATAGTAAGGTGCAGCACATAGTTATGTTACGTAAAACAGTAAGTAAGGCATCAAAACTTGGCAGGCAGGCATGCGGCGGTCATAGGGTTTCGTTTTTGTAAAAGTAGTTATAGTCTATGTTTTAAAAATACCCAGTTCTCTATAACCAAGGCTCTGATACCAATCTGTAA
>LBNU01033779.1:0-54249 GCA_014162995.1 Artemisia annua
CTAAAAAAAACTCTAAAAGTCAATAGTGGACATTTATTTAGGGACGGAGGGAGTATATTTAAACATACTTTTCGCTTAAATGAACTAGAACATACCTTTTATGAACACGTTAACATGTGCCCATTGGACACATGTTAGCAAACTTTAAACATTGAACAAAGAACATTTAATCCAAAACCGTTTAACTTGAAGACCAAAATGGTTGCATGCAATGTTTGAATATATTTCTTTTGGAAAACAAGACTTGTATATCGTATGGGTCCAACTGCCTAATGTAATGCATAAATTTGAGTGTGCTAGTTAAAAATATGTGTCTAAATCAATCGCCTTAGCATTACGCTAGAGAAAGATGATATTTTTAAATCCTTATTAGTCTTGTTAAGTTTAGAGGCAACGATGTATTGTGGGCACTGGGTTGGGTATATCTCTTATATAATAAAACAAAACCCCTATTGGGAATTTTTCATTTCAAAAAAATGGAACCATACCTTATTTAGTAATAATTTTATTTAAAAAAAAGATTATTTTCTTATTAGGTAACATTTTATATTTATCCATAACACAAGTAAAAGATAAATACAAAAAATATAGATAAGACATTTAAAAAAAATTATTTTCTTATTAGCTAACATTTTATATTTATCCACAACACAAGTAGAAGATAAATACAAAAAATATAGATAAGATGCAATTAAGATTAAAATCTTTAAATAATTATTTCAAAAAATTAAAAAAAACCTGCGCGTGCGCGGGCATTATAACTAGTTAAATTTTGCAATAGAATATAGATGATGACAATGATTTAAGTGGTAGGGACTGGAATAATGAAGTCGATAATAACTACATATATACGTGTCGAATAAACTATATTTTCAATTGGATAAAGACAACTTTAAATAATTAAAAACTCCGAAGCTTGTTTATGTAAGGGTGGTGGCAATGGGAGGTCTGTGGACCAGCGGTGTGGCCAAACCGCCGGGGAATACCACCGCCACCTGCCCACCCCAGCAGTTTGGTTGGGCGGTTTGCTCCAGCGGGTATTTACCCCTCCACGGTTTGGAAGTGAACGTTGGAAAAATATGAACGTTGGGGTGTTTTTTTTGACCGTTGGCACTAGAAACCAAAAAAAATAATAATAATAAAAAATAAAAAAATCTCCTTCGTGAATAATGTGTGTGCGCAGATTGAGAAGAAGCATTTTTTTTTTCCTCTTGTAATATGTCCATCGTGTATTCATTGTTGGAATGTGTCCATGTGCGATTAAAAGGTGTGTCACTGTTGGAATATGTCACTGTCCATATCGTGTATTCATTTTTTTTTTTTTAGTTTGTATTTTCTTTAAATGTTATGTTTGTATAATTTATAAAAATAAAAAATAAAAAAATAAAATTAGTTGGTGGGTTGGGAGGTATAAAAAAAGTATGGTTGCCACTAAAAAGGGGTTGGGAGGTATGAAAAAGGTATGAATGAGGTGAAATGATATTATTGGTGAGTTGGAAGGTATGAGAAAATTTGGGAGGCATGATTGCCACCACCCTAAGTAGATTAGTGATTATGGTGGATCTCAATTAAGATGATTATTAAAGAAAAAACGTGCTTATAATAATGGATGTAATAATAATAGGGGAAAAAAAGTACTTAAGATTGTGACAACTTGTCGCAAGTTAGGTTTTGTTGTATTTGACTTCTCTCAACAAAGATTTGAAAGCGACCAACTATTTAGTCTTTTACATTGTGATAATGGTAGTGTCATTTAAATTGCACACGATTCGGGTATTTTATAAAACACCAAGCATATTGAGATAGATTGTCATTTCATTCATCATCATCTTCCGGTTGACACTATCTCTCTATTATTTGTTCCGTCTGCTTTACAGATTACAAAGGTATTTACCAGCAACACTTTAGAGCACACTTTTGTTTTTTGACTGACAAACTCTCAAATTTTATTGCTGCAACATTATGAGTTCACTACAAAACACTAGTTAAATTTTCCACACTTTAAAGGCCAATTGGCCACGGATAAAAGTGTGTCAAATTATAAATTCCATACTTGAGCAAGTGTGGTAATAATGGGTGTGACAAATTTTGCCACACATATAAGTGTGGAGATACTCTTTGAATGTCCACATTTAAAAGTGTGGAAACCCTCTTTGAATGTCCACACTTAAAAGTGTGGAAATAACGTTAAATATTCACACCTAAAAGTGTGTACATATTTTCTTGAAGAAGAAAAAATAAAAATAATTACATACAAAAATATGTATATTAGAAAACCTGATGCAAAATAGAAAATAGACCAAAAATGAAGTAAAGAACAAGATATTTCAATGTCTACATTCAAATGCTAGTGTTTTGTACAAGTGAAAACCAATTAACATCAATCATTTAGCATGTCTACATACACATTTTCGGTTTTCTATGCATGTCTACATACACACACATTTAGCATGTCAACAATCTTTGCTCTTTCTACCCTTGAGACGACGACTGTACGTGATTCTGAACTTTAGAAACAAAAGGCATTTGCATACCAGATTGCCACAAATCTTGCCACATTTTCCCCAAAAGCTCATGTTGTCTTTGGTGCTCCTGAATGTTGTGCTCCTGCTGTCTTTGGTGCTCCGGCTATTGTTGCTGCTCTTCTTGAATGTGTGATCATTCAAGTGACATCAGAAATATGAATATCACAAACAAATATGATCATTCAAATGAAAATTACAATATCTTCATTAATAAATTTGGAAGCTAAAATTACCAGTTTTACCCATATTGCCCAATATCACTTATGATTCAAATGCAAATAACATGAATAATATAACAAAAAAAGCACTCGGCGCTAGGAATAGTGCAATACAGTAACAAATGACCATATGAGATGCTAGTTGTCCATTTTAGTTTATAAACCTTTAACAACATAAAATGCACAGAATAAAGGTGTAACCATAGTCTGCCAGATTGACTTCTTGCATATTTTTGTTAAAATCCAATTTAGTCAGCAGAACAGACTGTATGACAGCATAAACAAGCATAAGTAACCAGAATACATGGTAGAATTAAGAAAAATGCAGGAGAACTGGGTATAGACAAGTGACATACACAAGTAACTGTTGTTCTACCTTATACACCATCACTAGTCATACAACTATGACATCCGGTCTTCTGAATACTTATTATCTTCATGGGCTTAAATCTAATATTCTAACAAGTTAATAATAGTTAACTCAAACCATCTAACAAACATTCAAACAAGCATATTAATATATTACATGTCATGTGTAGACCTGGGTTCAGACTCAGACATGTGTTCCGTCTAAACCATGAGTCAATGAGCAATTCAGCATGTTTGTTACTGTAATTTTCTTACGCATATTAATCAACTAATAAACATTTAAGTAAGGATCAAAGTCTAACATGTGTGCTTGGTATGTCTTCACATGTCACGTCTTCAAAGATCATATCTTTGTAAGCTCCAGCACCATATAGCTCTTTGAGTGCAGTTGTTAAAAATTTCACCTTCCCTCTAAGGTCACTAAGATCTTGTGCCATAATCTTGATTTGATTGTTTTGTGACTCTATATGCCTACCTTGTGATTCAACTTTATCTAACAGTAGACGGTTTTGATCCATTAAACTTTCTTTTCTTGCTCTTCTTAAATCAAAACTGAACTTGGTGACTTTAGATTTTGTAACTCCAGTCCCAAAACCAAATGCTTGTCCAGGCTTATCTGGACCAATAAGCTCAAACAATACAACATCTTCAATCTCTGATCGCGCTTCATCATCAACAGGTTTTGACTTGCCAATTTCTAATTCTCTTTTATTCATCTCTTCACGTGCTCGCTCCTAAAACATTTACAATATAAGATCAAATATGGCAAATCAAAACAAATAATCCTCTTTTTCCACACTTGGTTATCACCATCAATATCTTCTTCTATGAAACTTTCTATATCATCTAATGCACTCGAATCGTCATTTGTTACATGAAGAGGACTACTTGTTGAACAACCAACATCATCTCTTGTCCTTTTCTTAATTGATTTAGTTGACTTTCCATATTTGAATCTTGAACCTCTTAATTGTTTCAAAATATCAGACCCCGACATTATGGTGGGAGGACCATCTTCCTCGATTGTGCCATCAAATTTATCCTTTTGAAATCGATAAGGATGATTTGCCTCTAGCCATCTACGATGTCCCATGTAGCAAAATTTCTTTCCATGCTTTAACCACATTGACTGAGTTGACTTCACGCAAGTGGGGCATGCCACACGTCCCTTAGTGCTCCAACCCGATAAGTTAGCATAGGCAGGAAATTTAATTAAAGGTTGTAGATAAACGTCTATATCATTGCCTGGACCTTTTTCCCCTTCAATTATCGCTGAAAGAATAAAAGATTGTTGCTTCATGCATATCCACGGAGGTAAATTATAGGGAATCAATAGCACTGGCCACGTACTATGTGATGTATTCATCGTATGAAACGGATTACATCCGTCACTAGCAAGCCCAAGCCTTACACTACGAGGATCTGAGGCAAATTGTTCATATCGATCATTAAACGCCTTCCAAGCAAGACCATCTGCTGGGTGCCTTAACTTCCCATCTTTTGTTCGATCCGTGTCATGCCACCTCATGTCCTTCGCAGTTTTCTCACACATGTATAGCCTTTTTAGTCTCGGAATTAAAGGAAAATAACGTAAGACTTTTGCTGGCTTTTTTGACTTGTGTGATTTTGAACTTTCACCCGATTGATCACCAACATCATTTCTATATCGGGAAGCTTTGCAAGTATGACATGATTGTTCACCTTCGGTCTTATCCCAATATAACATGCAATCATTAGGACATGCATGAATTTTCTTGTATCTAAGCCCCAAATCGTTAGTTAATTTTTTGGTTTGATGAACAGATGATGGTAATGATGTGATGTGAGGAAATGCATCTCGTAAAAGCTCTAGTAACATACCAAAAGTCTTGTTGGATATGCCACCGATACACTTAATGTGATATAAGCGTAAAGTGAAAGACAAACTAGAAAACTTGCAGCCTGGATACAGTTCTTTGTCACACTGTTCTAGCAACTTTTTATAAGGAATACCCTCGACATTGTGATCACTTGTTTCGGCAGATTCATCTACTTCTCCATCAAGCCCTACGTCCTCCGTGTTTTCATGATTCGATGGAAAAGAACTTAAACCAAAGGCATCCCGAACCAAGCCTATCATGTCGTCTTCAACAAACAAAGTTTCATTAACACTAGTAGAAGGAGATGCTGGGGGAGTAGCAAGCTCCCCATGAATAGTCCATGTTGTGTACCCCAGTAAAAAACCATAACGCAATAAGTGTTCATGAACCTCATCTACCTCCAATAATTCATCATTACAACATCTAAGGCATGGACATATAATTGATCCTCTTATATCTCTAGCACGAGCGAAATCAATAAAAGACTCAACTCCTTTTCTAAAAGTAATGCTTTTTATGTGTGCGTTGATCCAACTTTTGTCCATTATATTGATTTACCAAAACAAGTAATAACTGTTTATAACATACCATAAAGTTAACATAAACAATAATATATCAGATAAACAAGCATATGTAACAAGCTTTACTCCAATAATGCAATACTAAGTAAATATAGTTTATATGTTTCACAAAAATATAGTTCTGTCTCATCGTTAATAAGACAACAGAAAGTTTATTTTTTACTGATAAAGTGCTCTGAATACTGATTAATGCTTTAAGGCTCTGATATCTTAAACAACTTCTAATGTTAATATGTTTATATCTATTCTATAAAAGTGGCGTAACTGCCTTGTCAACTACACAAAACTATAATGTTATCCTAAAATGACGATACTTAGTTGAGTGTGGGTGACCTCCAAAACTATAACGTGGACCTGTCTGGATCGAATCCCATGTATCATGTATGTTCTTCTCCACCAACTTAACCGATTATAACCTGATCATATGCTCCTGATTTGGTATATGAGTATATGAAGCAATTTAGTTGAAATTTGCATGATGATTATCGTTGAATTTGCTCATGCTATTCTGCAATGTTCAACTCTATGGTTTTCCATTAGCTTCAGTCAAATTTATATTGTCATCAAACTATTTATATCTTCCACAAACTCTAAAAATCAATCCTAATTCCAAGATTTATTCACATTTATCCGATCAGAAGTGTTTGCATTTATGACTTTGCACCTATGTCTAAGTCAATTATTCTAATATCGTTATACAAAGTAAAAAAATAACAGAGACTTCATCACCGGTAAAATTTAACCGAATAAGCTTATAGTATAACGATTAAGCTCTATACTTTGTATCCAAAGCATATAACGATAAGTTTACAACATAAAAGCAACACCATGGTTAAAAATAGCCGAAAACGAACTTGCAAAAACTTTGTTTCAGAAACACAAGTAATGAGATCAAAAACAAAACTCTGCAAATACTTTATACAGNAATAACACTGCTCTTGGAACCATTTGTCTTTTGGAAGGAGAGTGAGTCCTTTTTGAAACGTTTTGATGATTCACTCTTGTATGTTGGTTCCAAACAGGTTTTTGGTAGACATTACAGTCTGCAATTAAATGCTCAAAGCTACCACAACTATAACATGCCTTCTTTTGTAATTGAAAGTCATTACCTAATTTATGTGAAACTAGGTTATTGAAATTCCTTTGATTACCCCTAGGCCTGTTAGTAAACATCTCCATGTGATGTCTAGGTACTTCATTATATTCAACCACTTTTCTAGACATATTATGGCCTAACACAGGTTTCAGAAACCTATCCTGTTTAACTCTAGCCATATTAACTTTAGGAATTTCTTCCTTGTTAACATTTTGTATTGGCTCAGTCTGTTCATCCTCACTATCTGAAACCCAATATTCAATGATGGGTGCATCAGACCACTTATTTTCAACCCTAGTTGTTTGAATAGACACATTACTGATTTCTTCACTAGGTTTGATCTCTTCTGGTTTACTCATGAAGGATCTAGTATAGAAGCTGACTTATCAAAACCCAACAATTATGGCAGTGAAACTATGCAATCTATACTAAAGCATCTAAAAACTTATCAAAAGCACAGATAAACGCTCAACGATAAAAAAAATAGAGATTACACATAGGATCACCCAAAAATTCACATCAACAGTCATTTAATGTGTATCTGTAGTTCGAGTTACAAAGATTTACGTTGAGACAGGACTTACAAAGACTTACGTTGAGACAAGACTTGAAAGTGTAAGAATCATGGGAACTAAGATGTTCAAGAAAGCACGTGATGAAAATGAACAGATAGCAGAGGCCGGAAAAAAAAGAAATTAGAGAATGTTATCAGAATACTCACAAATTGGTCACGTTTTCGTGCAACACTGGTTGCTCCTGTTCTGTGAGTATGAACTTGTGCAGCTTTTGCTTTCTTCCCCTGTTGTGACAGTTTCTACAATTCAGTTCAGTATAGAAAAAGTCAGTACAAAACACTTGGTAAAAATAGTTTGTTAATATGAGGAAAACAAACCGGTACCTTTGCCATAGGTGCTCTAAGATTACTTTTATATAACTCCCATTGGTGATTAAGAAAGTTTGGCGGTGCATCAATAAGATCAAGTGCTTGCAGGAGCTCGTCTTCTGTATATGTTCCTTCTTGTGCACCATTAATACCAACATTGTTGGCTTCATCTAACCTTTGGGCAGCTAACTGAAACAACTTCTTTTTGAATCTATGTTTTGTGTATCTGACTTTTACACCGAACATGACAAAAAGTACATCATCAACACCACTAAGTTGAGGCAAACTAAATTTCCGCTGCCAAAAAATGCAATAAAGAGGAGATATCAATGACCCTCATATTGATTTACCAAAACAAGTAATAACTGCTTATAACATACCATAAAGTTAATATAAATAATAATATATCAGATAAACAAGCATATGTAACAAGCTTTACTCCAATAATGCAATACTAAGTAAATATAGTTTATATGTTTCACAAAAATATAGTTCTGTCGCATCGTTAATAAGACAACAGAAAGTTTATTTTTGAATGATTTAAGGCTCTGATCTTAATACTGATTAATGCTTTAAGGCTCTGATATCTTAAACAACTTCTAATGCTAATATGTTTATATCTATTCTATAAAAGTGGCGTAACTGCCTTGTCAACTACACAAAACTATAATGTTATTCTAAAATGACGATACTTAGTTGAGTGTGGGTGACCTCCAAAACTATAACGTGGACCTGTCCGGATCGAATCCCATGTATCATGTATGTGCTTCTCCACTAACTTAACCGATTATAACCTGATCATATGCTCCTGATTTGGTATATGAGTATATGAAGCAATTTAGTTGAAATTTGCATGATGATTATCGTTGAATTTGCTCATGCTATTCTGCAATGTTCAACTCTATGGTTTTCCATTAGCTTCGGTCAGATTTCTATTGTCATCAAACTATTTATATCTTCTACAAACTCTAAAAATCAATCCTAATTCCAAGATTTATTCACATTTATCCGATCAGAAGTGTTTGCATTTATGACTTTGCACCTATGTCTAAGTCAATTATTCTAATATCGTTATACAAAGTAAAAAAATAACAGAGACTTCATCACCGGTAAAATTTAACCGAATAAGCTTATAGTATAACGATTCAGCTTTATACTTTGTATCCAAAGCATATAACCAGATAAGTTTACAACATAAAAGCAACACCATGGTTAAAAATAGCCGAAAACGAACTTGCAAACACTTTGTTTCAAAAACACAAGTAATGAGATCAAAAAACAAAACTCTGCAAATACTTTATATAGCCCAAACACTAAATCAATATATTCGGTCATTCAACTCTAATCCACAATTACAGTCCAAAGTTTCAAATTAATCACTTAATAGAATAATTGTTTGGAAATGTGTCTAATTATTGATCATAGCGCCTAATTATTCCTATTGTAGCATCGTCAAACACATAATAATCAAAAAATAGGTCTAAGGGCTTCAAACTAGGAGCTCAATTTATTTCATCAAACACATAACAATACGCCTTTAACAAAGCTAAAAAATGCGATTATCTAAGGTGTATAGTCCATTTCCCTAACGGTTCCCTAACAGATACGAAGCAAGGCTTTTGGTATCTCTAAACTACTTAACCATCACAAAATAACACATTCAGTTCTTTAAGAAGCATTTCATCGAACACATTCAGTTCAACAGAAACTAACACCTTCAGTTCAACGCAAACTCTACCAACGCAATCCGGACCGAATCGTTATATCTCTAAACTACTTAACCATCACAAAACACATAATAATAATCGTTATCATATTGTACAACACGAAACACATTAATAAACGATTAACTAACATTGACCTGATGATGGTGATCGGAACAGTGAATGATTACGGCGATTACGGCGACGAAACACCAATTAACTAACATTGACCACGGCGATTACGGCAGCGATTAACAGTGAACGATTAACAGTGAACGGATTTAGTATGTTTAATTGTAACAGTGAACGATTAACAGTGAACGGATTATATAATATGTGAGGCGTAGCAGGGAATGGATAGACGATTTTTGTTGAGGTGATGTAACAGTAAATGTATAAGTGAGGCGTAGCAGGGAATGAATGGACCAGCTTATTTTTATGTCTTTTTTTTATAACTTTTTTTATAAGTGTAGTGGATAATGCTCTTTTTTTTAATAACTGAGTGGACCAGCTTCTTTTTATAGTCGAATGTGGATGGATAGCTTCTATTTACATGTCTTTTTTTTTATACTAATTTGATTTGTGGCTTTTTTTTTATAAAGTGTAGCTTTTGTTTCCACAATTATAAATGTGGCTTTCTTATGTAGTTATTTTTATGTTTATAAGTGTAGCATTTTTGAAGTGTTTTCTTACACTTATAAGTGTGGCTTTTTAATAATTTGTTTTACTTCAATTATAAATGTAGCGTTATTGTAATTGTCCACACTTATGTATGTGGAGTATTTTTTTTAAATATTTGTGACATCTATAAATGTGGCAAAATTATGATTCATTTAAAAAAAATGCCACGGTTGACTATACCGTGGAGAAATAAGTGTGGAGAATTCAACTTTTTTTTGTAGTGACAACACATGGCAATTCAATTGATAATGAAATCAACCATAATTTGAATAATGAGTTGATATATATCCGAACTTTTTCTTGACCCTTACCTACATTGTTTTAAAAGAAAACAAATAAAGATTTATGAAATGTGTTCCGATAAGAATCATCCAAGTCTTGAGTGTGAGATGATAAAGACGACAAGTAAATATTTTCATCTAATTTGTATGTGCGAAACAATTTGTTATTATGTTCAATATGCACATATTTTATATGAATAATAATTATTCTAACCATTTTGATACACTACAAACAACTTGTGTAATACTGCATGTTTATATAACTTTATCAAGTATTTAACTAGAGTGAATGTTTTATTCAAGTTAATACCAACAGTGGTAACACAATTTAACGCTTGCACAATTTGAAGGATAATTGCGTAAAATAATGTTTTTCAATATTTTTGACTAACTTGCTTAGTTCATATTTCTAGTGAGTTGCTAAATAAAATATGCAAGATGTTAATATAACATATGCAAATAAAATGATATATGTCTACATGTAATGAAAAACACAATTTCACAACGAAGTGCAAGAAATCTAGTATAAGTCCTATCATGCATATTTATGAAATCGACAAACAAACAAACAAATGAATAACATGTCATAGTTGATACTCATGTTTCATGACTTAACAAGCTCAACTACAAATTGCAATAAGCAAACAAAAAGAAACTGCACAAAGTTAAACAAGTAGTCATTTATTATAACACACAAAAATACCTTTCTTCATTTTGTGTAGTAAATATAACAAAGTATACAAAGCTTGATTAGTTTCCTCCCTATTTCTAAATACAACTAGATCATTTAGTTTCAAAAGAAAATACATCAACTTTCAAAGGATACCAACTTGAAACCCCCGAATCAAAAGTTTAAGTTTCTACACTAAAACGAATCTTTAATATTTTGGCCACTCTGTAGCATTTTGCTTATTTGGCTCACTTAAAATTTCAATTAAGACCTGAGACTAGTTCCATTGGAAAGTACACTCGAAGAACTTAAAAAATGGTTTTGACCTCATCAAAATCCGATGGACGGTTGGTTTACTACGAAGTTTTTATGTGACCAAAATCTGGAAACTGCATAGACGGATCCGACGGATCCTTTCGAAGGGATCCATATTTGTTACTAAGGTATCCGTCCCTAGCTGCTACATAGTCACCAAAACTTGTATTTTGACGCAACGGAAATGTGCAGGACTTAATAGACTTAACAGTAAACATATATTAACCATCATTTCTTCATAATTAGTTCTAAGAAAAAAAATTTATTTCTAGCGAAAACTTTCAAGCTCGTATAACAAAGACATTTAATAACAAAACTTCTAAGTATAAACAACGAAACAATTTTCATATTATATTTTCATTCATAGGTAGTTTGATACATGGATCGTACTCTATTGTAAAAACCATTGTTTTGAAATAAGAGCTACGAGGCTCTTGATACAGTAGAGGGGGTGAATACGTTTTCGTTTTAAAATCATAACTTTATCGTATCAAATAACTGATCAAGTGTGATGTAGTATGAAAAGTGATAATATTTATTCTACACAATCACTGCAGTAAAGTCACAAAAGAAAGCATATCATCACGACACAAGCATAAACAAGGAATAAACATAAAGCCACAACACAAATATAAACACAAAGCATCATCACAAACAATAACATATGGCAAGAATAAACGTAAAGCAATAAGTAAAAGAAAGTGCAAACCGGACATGATGATTTATAATGGTTCGGTCACGAAGCTCCTCTCCTCCCTACACCACTCCCCAAGTTTCCGACTCGAGAGTTACTTCACTAAGTCAACAAGCTCCCTTATCAACGGAGAAAACCTTACAATACCGCTTACATTAGTTACTGATACTAAGCTAGATATCGGATCCTTCTTCTAGTATAACCGAACCCGTTATATTTTATGGCCCAACAAACTGACTAACCTTGTGGTTTACGGCCTAAACACACTAAACCTATAACCCTTGTGTTTTAGGGCCTAAACATATAAACCATCTAACCTCTAATTTGGTGTATAGTTTGTGATATGACGTGTTGTATGGTGATGATACATAAGTGTGTACAATGATGATCCAAGACATAAGTGTCTAGTGGATATAAATGCCTAATCTAAATGAACTTGTTTTGATAAGAAGTCTTTAATGGATGAAGATGACAAGATCACTATTATGTGTGTATTATGTGCTTGTGGTGGATGAAGATGGCAAGATCTCTAAGATTGATTGGATGAATCATCAAAGTAAAAACATGCGTGCAACAAATAAAAGTTAGAAGCAGAGGCTAGTGATGTTTTAATAACTTTGGAATGTATGTTTTTATATTGTAAGTGCTTGGGTTTAATGGTGACTACATATATGCAAAAGTGCAGAGAAAATGTATTTGTAAGTAGTAAAGAAATAAGTGCACAAATGGCTTGTATTTGTAGCAAAAATTGGACCAGTACCATATGGATCCTACGAATCCCTTCGAAGGGATCCGTAGGTGTCTGACAGACCAGATTCAAGACTAAATCTTTCCAATATCTTATAAGATCTTTCCATGATCTTTCAAAAGTCAACTCTGGATTCGAAAAGATTTTACTTTTAGAAGATGAACAAAAGTCAACTTGTATGATGTAACAATTCTTCTAAATGATATGATCTCCTAAAATCTAACTAGATGTTACTCCCTCCGTCCCAAAATAATTATCCTCTTTTGACTTTTTGAAGTTTTATTTTTTCAAACTTTAATTTTAAATATTTTTGTTAGTGTTATATAATAGTTGTTGTTAAAAATATGAATGGATTGGCTTTAAAATATACTCCCTCCGTCCCATATTAAATGTCAACTTTCACTTTTCAAAGTCTTTTTTTATAAACATTGACTTTAAATATTTTTATGTGTGTTATATAATACTTGATGCAAAATATATGAATGAATTGAGATTTAAATGTACTTTCGTTAGATATAATTTTTATCAAGTATTATATAATACAAACGAAAATATTTACGGTCAAAGTTGAAGAAAAAAGACTCCAAAAGTCAAAAGTGGACATTTAATATGGGACGGAGGGAGTATTTTTTATTGATATAATTTTCATCAAGTATTGTATAACACAACAAAAATATTAAAGATTAAAGTTGATAAAGAAAAATTTTAAAAAGTCAAAAGAGCACAATTATTTTGGGACGGATGGAGTATATGATTTGCTAAATCTCAATTAAATATGATGTGATTTACTAAATCTTGATTAGATATTATTAGATTTGCTAAATCCTAACTAGATATTATTTGGTCTTATAAATCTAACATGACTTGACTAATTATCTAGTTGGATTGAAAACAAAAGATAGTTAGGTGGTGTTTGTTTTTCATTAAGAGGTTCTTAACAGCCTCTTAATCTGAACTGTTCAGACGCGGTCAGACATTTTGGTCGTTCAGACTGTTTGTTTTTTTTTCCTCGTTCAGACGCATTCAGAGGCAGTAAGATCTTAATGGTCTAGACTTGAGAGGGGTGTCTGAATGCCTTTTGTTGCCTCTTGCTGACAGGAAAAAAAAACCCAAAAAGAACTAGTACAAGCAAGCAAATGTGCGGTTCAAACATGAGTTTTTTTTTTTTTTTTTTTTTTTTTTTTTTTTTTTTTTTTTCCGTTCAGATGTGTCAGATTCGACATTTACGCCTCAGATCAGGATGGTGCGGTGTCAGATGTCAGATTCAGAGCCTCTTAAAAAACAACACCACCTTAGTCATGTTCGAAATAAAAATGTATGTAACTAGTGTATACATTTAAATGGTAAGTAAATTTTTGTATAATAATATCTTTGTAACTGTTTAAGGCAATGTGCATGATGAGAAAGATTTTTACAAGATGATGAAAGTACTATAATATTAATTAAATGCAACTTTGGTCGTTGGGCTAATTGTAAAATCATGTTGTGTAAATGAGGTTTGAAATAGATGATTGATTTTTAAAATACTTAGGTAACTCTAAAAATGTATTTTAAACGATTCTCCAATGTTGGCTTTGTTAAATGATTTCATCAATACGTGCAACATAACAAACATATACGAACCTGTGTTGAAGCACAGAGAGGATTCGAGACGTCGAGAGGTGTTGCGAAACATATTTTGAAACGGGACAAATATGGTTACGAGTAAATTGCATATTTTACGTTATTTACTACAAGTTACATGCTTTCACAAGGGGTGAGCCAAGATTTCAAGTTGGGGGGGGGGGGGGGGAGGGGGCGATTTTTTTTTTTAGATGAGTTTCCAAGAAATATAGCAAAACCTCATAATCTAGAAGAATAGATGAAGAACCAAAATATCTAATAAAATAAAAAGTAATGCCTTAAACTAAATTAACTTGCATCATAATTCATCAATCTTAATTAGAATTCTGGAATTGACGAAAACATCCTTTATGGTTCTCTTCTTACTCACGACTCCTTAGTGAACCTAAAATCATAATTTTTTTGTAACAAAAGTAAAATACAAGTTAATAATCATAAACTTTGCTAATTTGCAACTTAGAATTAGGAGTGATAAACTATTTAACTTCTCATTAATGCTCTACAATTTTACTACACAAACTCTCGATTGAAATTTATACAATAACGAGGCATGCAGAACCCGTGCTACGCACGGGCTTTTAATCTAATTGTTAATCGCGCATATTATTTTTGTGTATTGTCGAGTGCATTTGTATTTTTAGTTTAGTATGTTGTATGAAACGTTTTTAGTTTATTTTTTTAAAATATAAAAATGGTTGATATTGTGTTGGTTTTTTGGTCTTTATATTTTCTAAATGGGGTTGTCGTTATTAAATTGTCATACGCTTGATGTAATTTCCTTTGGTTGTTTTGGCCTATTACGTAACCCAACAATAATTTTGCATTATATGGTTTTTTCCTGGTAATACAAAGCACACTGGCTTTTTCTTATTTGTTATAGTGTAATTTGCGTTAATTATTTTTGTTATTAGGCTCGTAAGTTGTGATTATATTACATCTGTTGCAAGTATGCCATTAGTTGTTTGGTGATTTTTATATTTAATGTTTTTATAACATATTAGTATTTATTTATAAAGTTTATGATTAAAAATGAAAGTTGGCTTCATCTCATTTTATGGTACAACTAATTTCATTGAAAAGTAACATTGAAGTCTAACTAATATTAATAAATTTTATCAATAAACTCAATTCCAAATAGCTAACCAAATGAATATTAGTTAACACACTATTAATAATTCCTAAAACCTTTGGACTCCACTAAATGTGATTTTGGCCGGTTTATATATGCATGAATTAGGTTAAATCATTAATTATTCTTGCAATCTTTCGCAACCCTTGCACTTCATCTAACCGACTTTTAATTCTATACTAAATGTCATGTGATCAATTCGGGCAACCCTTGCACTTCATCTCCTTTCAAGATTGTATAGTTATTATGAGGCTGCATTGAATTCCGAGCATTAGCTATCTTGTACTCTATGCAATGAGACTCCATCTTAAGTATCTTGATTACTCCACATTAAATTTAAGGACTCAATCTTATAATATTATAGATAGATTAGGTTAAATCATTAATTATTCTTGCAACCTTTTCAACTTCATCTCAATCCATAACCTACTTTTAATTCTATACTAAATACGTGATCAATTTCGGCAACCCCTGCACTTCCATCTCGATAGTGTATATACTTCACATTAAATTATTGGACTCCATCTTGAGTATCTTGATTACTCCAAATTAAATTAGAGGACTCAATCCGTGCTACGCACAAAGTTTGTATCTAGTTGTTCATCGCGTAATGTTTGTGTAAATTGCCGAATATACAACAATCTATAACTAAGGCTCCCGCAAGAGATATTGGTTATTTGTTGAAATGAATTTGTTTAGGTTTACGTAAATGTAATCATTTTGTTGAGTTTATAGTTTATTTATCATTATTATTATTATTATTATTTAATATTTTTTAGACTCGTGCGTTGCACCGATTTGTTATTATAATTTACAAATGGGTTAGATCAATAATTATGTATTGTTTCCTTTATATTCATTATTTAAGGCGGTATTTAGTTGTGTTTTTTTTAAGGGTTTTAAGCTTCTTTAATAGTAAAGAGTGCAATTAAACAAATAATATGGTCGATAACAAATAAAAGTGAAGTAAAGAATGAAATTGTAATTATTCAAAAATAAAAACCATCAATATTATAGGCATGAAGCAATCTAGGAATAAAATCAAACCACTAAAGTTCATATCACAATATAAAAATTGATTCTTTAGTTTAACTACAAAATATTATGTGATCATCATATATTATTATGCAACATATCTTCATTGTGATTTTATAAATCAATACAATGAACACTCAAAGTCACTAAGAATTTATGAGTATCATTCTCATTTGTAAACTCAATATATATTTAGTAGTATCTCTAAAAAAATAATCCAAACCAACCGATGAGTCCTCATTTGGGATCGGTTTTTTCTACGTTCGAATCTTTCTTTCTATGATCTTCTTTGTAGCCCGTCTTGAACGACCTTTTTGACCATTCGTTGTAGTCCTTTTTGAATGACCTTCTTGACCAACTCGTCGTGCCCAACGTCTCTTTATCATCTTTAATGTATTATTCCTTGTAATAGGGGAAAAGTAAGAGATTACTTGAGAAAAATAATAGCAAATATGCATGCATTTATGTATATCTCAAATTTGGGCTCATCAACCCGTGGAACCATTTTTAAAATCCAGTAAAATATACGAACGTATAGGAAGGTGCATACCAAAGCATTAGTAGCACGAGAATGCGTGCTAAAGACTGAACATGCTTTTATTTTATGTATAAGATTAATTATATTTACATTGAAGTTGTTTTGAACTTTGGGATTTCAAGATTCTTTGTATTATTCTTATATAAAATATATATAAAATTTGCAGATGAGACTGAGAAAAGAAAGAGTATAGATACATCACCTCTTCTCTTCTCATGTAACATTAGTAAGAGAATCATGTTGTATGTATTACCTGCACACGGAAAAAAAAAGAAAATGAAGAAACAATTCTAACAATAAATTACAAAATAAAGTAGGAGGAATGAAGATTCGAACTTTTGTGTTTGTGCATGTGATTTTGGCCGGTTTATATAGGCATGGATTAGGATAAATCATCAATTATTCTTGCAACCTTTTCAACTTCTTCTCAATCCATAACCGAATTTTAATTCTATACTAAATACCATAATCAATTCCGGCAACCCTTGCACTTTCATCTCCTCCATTAAGAAAATATGAATGTAACGACATGACTCTTTGCATGCTCGCAATCACTCAAGTCGAACAATTAAGGCTCCAATTTTACATGAAACTCTATTTGCTACATTTAATTCCGAGCATTAGGTTGTTGTACTTTATGCAATCTTGACGTCTCCACAATAAATATTTAGGACCCAATCTTATAGTATTATAGATTTTTTTTTTTGCAATTAGTGAATAAAAACATAACAAACATTAAATATACAAGCAATTATAGTTATCAAGTGAGTATTAAAAGGTTTTACAAAAACTCTCGGTACAATTCAATCATTAAAAGAAAACAAAACACAGAGAAGTAAATGTGATCATTAATGAAAACTAATTAAAAGCATTCCATACCTTATTAGATGAAAGCAAAATTGTGTTTTGTGAATTTGATCGGATGGTTATGAGAGAATCAGAGAATCGACAATGTGAAGTTTTTTTACATTAAAACTGAATAGCGTATAATACTTGGGAGTTGGGAGGGGCCGAATCATTAGTTCCACCATCTTGTGCTACATAGGCTATGTAATATTTGGGCTCAATGGCTTAGGGGGCGCCTAGCACCTGCTAACCAACGAAACATAAGAGATCCTATAGAATAAATATTATAATGTTTGCACTAACAAAAATATTAATTTAATAATAGACGGTGTTACCAACTTTAATCAAAAGAATAATAATCCACTAACATTGGGGGTGTTTGGTTCGTAGAAGGAATGACTATGGATATGAGAATAGGTATGGGTTTAGAAACCCATCATCTTTGGTGGGTTTAGAAAATAGCAGTTTTGAGAGTTTGATATCTATTTTCAAAAGTTAAACACACTACCCAAACAAGTGTATTGGGAATGAAATTAAGGGCCCGTTTGGTTGGAGGGTTTTTGATTTGGATTTGGGATTGATGGTTAAAATTGTTGTTTGTTATAAGGGTTTGGAATTTGAATAGTGAATAGGGTCCACCAAAAGTAAAAGTATAAGGGGTGAAGGGTTCTCTCTCTCACACACTTTAATTACAACATACCACTTTTTCTCTCTCACACATATATACCTTCTTTTATTTTTAAATAATATTTTTAAATCAAATTTTATTATTTAATTAATAAAATAAATATAATTTCTCTCTCCTAAACCTAAACTAAGGACCCGTTTGGTTTGTAGGTGGGTTTAGAATTGGATTTAAATTTGGGAATGGTTTGAAAGATTTGGGAAAGGTTTGAGAAAAAAAATAGGAGAGAGAAAATATATTATAAACAATATTTTAATAGTATTAATTATTTAATATAATAATTTTGAATAAAAAATATTATTAATTAAAATAAATATAAAAAAGATGAGAGTAAAGGGGTAAATGGGCCCACTAAAAATATTAATACCCACTAAAACCCACCAACACCCCTATCTTTCAATCTATCATTTTCGAATCCATTCCTTCTCTAAATTTATACAACCAAACAATCTTTAAGTGTCACATCACTTCAAAACCCATTCCACACCCCCCAACCAAACGGGCCCTAAATCCAATTCCTAAACCAAATCCAAATCCTATTCCAAACCCACTTATAATCCAAACGGACCCTAATTCTTTCATTCTTATACCTTCAAACCAAACACCCTTAAATTCATTTTAAATTTCTAAGAATGAAAAACACTCTTTTTTATAAGCAGCAGAGATACCATAACTAAAGGGTCCATTTAGTCATAAAAAAAAACGGAAGATCAAAAGACCTTGAGGGGACTCGAACAGTATCAAGAATGGCGAGAATTCCATGGAAGTCGCATGACGATTACGGCGAAAATGTAAAATGGGCCAAACATTATAGTTCGAAGCATAAGATATTGCTGGTTGGAGAAGGGGATTTCTCATTTTCTTGCAGTCTTGCTATGGTTTTTGGAAATGCTTCTAATATTGTAGCCACTTCCCTTGATTCTAAAGGTAACTTTGTTTTTACTGCTTTTTTACCCAATTTCAAAACCTTGATAGTTTTCTAGGGTTTCAGTCATCAGTTTTTGAGGCATTTTATATCTTTTTATACGATTTTTTTCTGTGTTTTTGGTTTAGTATCTTTTGTGATAAATGTGTATTTGGTCACATATGCTATAAATTTGAATCAATTTTGTTGGATGGGATGATTTTGAAGAGGTTACTTGTTTATTGTGTTTGAAAAAGTATATTTTTAGGGCCTATGAATTTTCAATGATAAAAAAGAAACACTTTTCAAATTTTTAGAATGCATAAGGTTACCCAAACACCCCCTTTCTAGTAACGAAACAAGTGAGTCGAACGTAGCGGATAAAACATGTATATACTCTCAATGTTATACGAGTCATAATAAATGTATGCTTGTTATAGTACGAGTAAAACTTTGATAACTATGATAACTATGTTTCGCATACTAATTGATTTTAATGTAACACACAACCCAATTTATTTCGAGATTGTCCAAAGTTCAAAAATTTATCATATTTCTCACTCAACGCATTGAGGACATAAATTGAGTCAAATAAATCTTTGCAAGCTGTATAAATTTTGAGTACCGTTTGTAAGATTTGAGGTTAGGAAGTTTGAAATTCATAAACGAATTGCCTTTTGGGTTTAACTTTTTTGTTGATGTTTCTTTCTAAAGATTCATGTTAAAAGTTCTATTGAAGCTATTGGGTGTCTTGGAAGAGTTTTAGTTTTAAACAAGAAAATGAAAACCAGCCGGTTTCCTGATTTTGATAAATTAACTATGTTTGCTATTTTTTTGTTAGTTGTTGTGATCAACAAGTACGAGAGAGCAAAAGCAAACTTGGAAATTTTGCTTAGATTTGGAGCACAGTTATTACATGGAGTTGATGCAACGGAAATGGAGCAACATACTGTTCTACAAGAGAGAAAGTTTGACCGCATTGTTTACAACTTTCCACATGCTGGTTTTCGTGGGAAAGAAGATGATAAACGTGTTATTACGTATGCCCCTTGTAACTATTTCTTATGATAGCTATTTATTTCCTTATTATTATTGGTTTTATGCTGCAAACAAAATAAAGTAAATTCATGGTGCCTTCAAACCACCATTTTTCTTTTCATTTAAAGTCTTCATCTCTCATTTTGTGTTGCTTGCAGGGAGCATCAAAAGCTGGTGTCTGGTTTCTTCAAGAGCGCAAGTAAAATGTTGCTTCCATACGGTGAAGTTCATGTATCCCACAAAACTACAAAGCCATTTGACTTATGGAATATTAAAGAACTCGCTTCTCAGAGTTCTTTATCATTGTTTGAACGTGTGAAATTCGAGATTGAAGATTATCCTGGTTACGCCAACAAAAGAGGAGAAGGTGAAAGAGCAGACTGCCCATTTCCTTTAGGAGAGTGCTGTACCTTCAAATTCATATTATATTCAGAATCCAACAAAACAATCGGCTCACATCATAGAAGTACTCAAGAACACCAAACGTGTTCATCAGAAAGAGCATACCCAAATATTCCTATTGTGAACAACAATCAATGCTATCGGGTTTTTAGGGAGTATTTTGATCATGCACTTTCAACATATGGGCTAGCCGATGACTATATTTTTCAATTTGTTCCGCATATATTGAGGATCGGGTTTGAAAGATGCAGTGCTGAAAGTAATGTAAATCCCTTGAATGATTACAGTCATTTGAAAGACCTTCAACATATATGTAAACGAATGATAGCGTATTTGCAGAACCGTTCATTGGAAATAGGTCGACTGTATGGCTTGTAGGTTTGAGTTCAACACACAAAAAAGGTCAGTGTATCATGTTTCATTTTCCCTTGGTCTTTTTGCATCATACGGGGTTAAGTTTTTGTGTCTAACACTCCATATGCTGCTGTAATGCAGGATTGGGAAAAAAAGCTATTAAAAGTGTGGCTCTTGGCTTTTGTATGTTTTAGTTTGTTTCTATGAGTTTATTAAATAATATCTGTATTGCCTCTATATAATACTCGATCTCGGTTTTACTGACAAATTTCTAACTTGAGAAACTCAAAAACTGTACCGATGAGCACCCTACTTGTTTGAGGAGAACTTATAATGACCTCTGAAGCACAGATAATTCACCATGTTGATGCAACGACAAACCCGCCTCTCATAAAGGAAATAATGTATCCTTTAAAACTTTGTTCCAATAAATCTTCTTAATTATATGATCATTGCATGTGATAAAACCAAAAGATAGAGATGATGAGACACAAGCTTGTCTTTGAATAGATTACCAAGGTTATTTATAGAGAATTGATTGGCACACTCGTCTATTTGATTGGGAAGTTCAATGTATGCATTATATAATTGTACATTATTTACAGTGTGCTTTATATGTTTGTATATTGAGTGTCCCAATCAAAATAGAGAGTGTGCGACGCACCTCCTTTATTTATATGTGTTGATGGGTAGGATTGGCCCTTTTTAAAGGAAAACAAAAACGTTTAAATTCTTTTGTTGAAGGATCAAAAGTTAGAATTGAAGTTGATTATAGTATTGATTTCCATCAACCAAAACACAGGTTTGTTTATGAATTAGTTTCTTCAAAAACTCTAACTTCATGGTGAAATGTTCATTGTTCAGAAACTCGATCGAAGTACTGTAAAAAGAGATAAAAAGGTTGTCTTAGTCTGCTAATAAAATGAGTTTCAAGAAAAGGGGTAAGGGGTGCTAACAGTACCACCCTAACTTTGTTCGTCTTACTTTTATTGTTATTTTCTTTTTGTTTTTTATTTGTTCTCAAAAATATTGTTTTACTAGAAAATAGAAATGGCAGTAAGAAATTTTTAAGTTTATCATTTTCCTCTAATTATCTATGCTTTGAAATTTCATTAAACTTTTGGTCAAAAAATTCAACTAATTCATGAAGTTTGAACTCATCGCAACACATGCTTAAATTATGTGAAATCTTCTATTTTTAAAAGGTTGTCGTGATCAGTTAATAAATTGCATTTAGCAATAATTGAACTTGAAACATTTCACATTTTATTGATGTCACAATTTGTCACTAGATCTTTGGATGGTGTTATTGGTACTTCCTATACCACTCTTATCAGTATTTTACCCATTTATTCACATGACGAGGTAGTTTTTATGGGTTTCTGTTGAGTATATATTGTCTTTTATTACATTTGACGTGTTAAATTTTATATAATATGTTTCGTATTTTCTCATTCGCAGTTTCACCCACTTTATTAACAGAACAAAACAATCTTATATAGTTTTCTGCTCCGTATTTTTTTGTGTTTTATTACTACTTTTGACTTGTCACACTTTATATTTTATGTTTCATATTTTCTTTTTTGTAGTTTTATAATAAAAAATAAGTAAAAAAGTAAAAATAAAAATTAAAAAAAAAATGTCAGAGGGATATCATAATCAGGAGTATGAATAACCTCTCTTTAGATTTTTTGTTTACATAAATATGAATTGTTAATTAACTAACTGTTAGGCTGGCCACAATAAGCCTCATGACCGAGTCGGTCGAGGACTAGGCAATCCGTCTTCATTGTTGTGGTATACAGGTCACGACCGAATAGAAGCTTAAAAAAAACGAAAACGGTCGTGGTCTCGACCGAGTGTATACACACATAAAAAACAAAGGCCCACTTTCTAATTAATATTCCTTAGGTCGCCTTTACTGGGGCACTCAATCGCCTGCAGGTCGCTGAAGAGAGAAAGCTGACGTGGCAGGAAAAAAAAAAAAGTCGCGGGTCGCCTTACTGTGTCCAGCCTTAAATAGTAAAGTTTTTTTATTGTGACCTTCTAAAAAAACAAAGCTATAGTTTGATACGTATAACGGACGACAACAGGAATAAGTGGCATAAAGATATCAAAGCAACAGCAAAAAGTCAATTGACAAAGACAACTCTTGTTTACAAAAGTAACGTTCAACGCTTGCTCACCAATACGATGTAATACTTTCTTTGAAATCTCATCAAGAAACCCAAAAGTAGACTTCTACATCGGCTGGACCTACGAATAATAGCCAACTGTTCAAGTTTAAATGTTTAATCCCAAGGTTGTAAGGATCAGGATCCTACTTAGGATCCTTTTCGGCTTCACAAAATCGTAATCGTAAGATCGGATTAGGATCGTAACATCCTATGAATATATCTATATTTTTGTATAAGATTTTTAGTTTTGTACTTCTATATATTTCTATTATAAACGATAAAACGAATCTAAATGGATAATAAAAGAAAAAAAAAATATATATGTTCAAGTACCGTAGTAGTAGAACATTAAGAAACAGGAGCTTTTAGTAGAATCGGATCGTTTACGATCCTACGATCCTGTGTTCGATCCTACGATCCTACACCGACCTTGTTCCACTTGAGATAAAAACATGGGCTTGTAGTAGGATCGGATCGTTTACGATCCTACGATCCTGCATGCCATCCTACAATCCTAGACCAATCCTGGTTAAATTAAGATCCTACTACGATCCTGCTTGTTTTTTATATGTATGATCGTAGGATCGTACGATCCTACGATCAGGATCGCCATTTTGACAACCTTAGTTTAATCCATTATATGAGATTGATCATTATCCCATGTACAGTAATTACATTTCTATTCTATCCATTTTATCCCTTGTACATTGTCATAAAGAAGATGTTATTAGTCTTCTTGAATTTTCACAGTAATAAGAACTTTTTTAGGCCAATATATTTTAGGGTTTTGCTAAACATAACCCAATGAGTTTTATGTAAGCATTCCATATTATTTAATTAACATTTAATAAACAACAAACATTCCATAGTTAACATCATATAAATAGTCTTCTGAATGGGTTTCTATGGAATCAAAGTGAGAAAGCTAATGGCAGAGCTAGGGTGGCTTGGAAGAACTTATGTAAACCAAAGTCTCAAGGAGGGCTTGGTTTGAAAATTTTGTGTCTTTGGAATAATGCAATGATTGTTAAGCATCTATGGCATGTGGTTGTGCATAAGGATTCTTTGTGGGTAAAATGGATCAATACATACAAACTTAAAGGTAGAAGTGTGTGGGAGATCAATGAGGAAGGTACTGATAGCTGGGGTTGGAGGAACATTCTTAGAGTTAGACAAGAAGTGAGAAATCATATGATTGTCAAGTTGGGTGATGGTGCAAGAACATCTATGTAGTTTGATTCCTGGTCTCATGTGGGTGCTTTAAATGAATATATCTCTTATAGGGATCTCTATGATGCTAGGTTCAAAGCCAATATGACAGTGAAAGAATTTGTGGATAATGAAGCAGGACAATTGCCTGAAGAATAGTATCTCAAATTTCCTATGATTAACAAATACAACAGGTTGATCTTGATCCTGGTAAAAGTGATGTTTAGTATGGAAAAGGAATGATAGATCTTTGAAAAAGTTCTCAATTAAACAAGCTTACAGTGATTTACAAATTGGTGGGAGTATAGCTAGTTGGAGTAAACTGATATGGTTTTCTCAAAATATACCTAAGCATGCATTTGTCTTATGGTTAGCTGTCCAAAATAAACTGCCTACTCAAGACAAGCTGAGAAAGTAGGGAAATTATGACCTTATGGTGTGTCTTCTATGCTATAATGATATGGACTCATTTTTTTTCAATTGTCCTTTCACAAGTAGCATGTGGAGTAAAGTCATGTAGAAACTGAAAATGCAAAATTCAGTACTAATTGGGAAGGAGTGTTTAGAAAATTTGCGAATCTTTATAATGGAAATTCTATTGGCAGTATTGTTAAAAGGCAATGTGTGGTTGCTAGTGTGTATATTGTGTGGCAACAAAGGAAGAATAGGTTGTTCATAGATGAGAAAATAAATGTGGATGACTTGTTCAAGATGTTGTGTGATACTGTGAAATAAGGTTGACTAGCCTTAAGATGAAATGTTCAAAGGTTGTTTGTGAAACTGAAAAGGAGTGGGAAGTAAAGCTTAATATGGTTCTTGAGAATGGGTAATTGATCAAGCAGAATGCAAAAAGGTGTATGGGTCAGAGAATGTTTTACTGTATTGCCCCTGCAGTTTAAAGGGGTGTTTGGTTACTTGGATATCAGTGGTAATATGCAAATTGTTGTCACTGATCTTTTATGAAGGACATTACAATGATTTGATACCTTGTATCTTAGAGTTTTAACTAGTATGGTTGTACCTATGGTAACCTCATGATTGTTCAATTTGGCCCCGGGAGGAAATTGGGCAGTTATGTTTGGCTAAGAAGGAGGCCTAATCAGTATGAATGTACCATAAAGAAGAGTCCCCATTGTGAAGGGTAAATGGTCTGGGTGGATGGTGTATGATGGGTGAAATAGAGAGGTGTGCAAGGTGAACCTTCTTGGTCCACTCAACACATCATCATAAGAGGTAATGGTTGGTCTTCTCTCAAGGAGTGTGTTCCCAAACAACTGAATCCATTTTTTAGAGATGGAAATGTAGGTTGTTTGGCAGAGCCCTTGATTGGAAGGATTATGGGTGCCTAGTTATGCCATTCACCTAATCACTTTGGTCACTGTGGATGCTGGTTGAGTGATCTTGGTGAAAATGTGTAATGAAAATGTAGCTAGATGGCAAATGGTGCATTTAAAAGGTGAAATCAGATGTGTGAATGGCTAATTGAAGTAATGTGTTTGCTGTGGTTGTTTCTGCTCTGGTCTGGAAGCTATCACAGATCAGTTGTATCATATATCCTTATAGTTGTATTTGATATCAGATGTCTTTTATCATTATTTTTTCTGTATTATGTTTTGTATCTGATTTGGGGTTGCCTAAGATCAGATATGTTATTACTCATGTTGTACATTGGTTGGAAGTTTAATATAAATTCACCTTTTGCGCAAAAAAAAAATAAAAAAAATCACTTACTATTTTTATAATGATTAAACGTATATAATTATGAAATACAAGGGTTTATTTTGTCATTTTTATAAATTTAAAATGCTTAAACAAAACACATAGGGTTGTGTTTAACAAACCCTATATTTTATAAAAATTTAAACAAACTACCAAAATACATGTAATCTTTTGGAAGATTTATAGAAGATACTTCAAGTGTGCAATCAAATCTAATTAAGATCATCCAAATCCTACCAAGATACATGTAATCTTTTGGTAGATTTACATAAGATATTTCCGGAAGGATAATCAAGTTTAACACTAAAATGATAAGATTTGCTAGATTCGTTTTGATCTTCCAAGATTGTTTCCAAAAATAGAATATCTCATGTAATTAACCAAGTGATTAGTTTTGTTCTATTATCAAAGACAGTTAAGTATTAAGTATTAGCTTATTGTAGGATCATATTAAATTCACTTTCAAAAATATAAGATTTCATCTAGAAGCTTATAAGTATAAAATATAACATTTTTACTTGCATTAAAATGATCTGTATATAATAAAATGTAAGTTTATAAAAAATAAATTAAAAAAAATCATGTAATGATGGATGTAATGATGCAAATGTTTAGTGAAATATGCATGAGAAAATGTTCTTTGATCATCAGCCAAGTTTTAGGAATTCATTATTCATACCTTAAGTGATTTACGTCAAATGAAAACTTACGTATAAAACTTGTTTACGTAAAACGTATTTTAAGCATTCCTGATGTTTTGTTAAAATGTTTTGATCAAAATGTAACATAAAAAACATATTCTAACCTGTGTAGAAGCATGAGAGGATTCGAGACGTCAAGAGGTGTTGATGAATATATGCTTCGATGATTTGTGATTACGAGTAAATAGCGCATCTTACGTTATATATTATAAGTTACATGTTCTTCGTCATTAAAACATAAGAAATTGTTTAGTTTAAATATAGTAATATTCAAAAAATACTTATCTTTAAACAAGTTCTAAGTACTTCAAAAGCATAAACAGTAAATATAAGCAATTCCAATAATTCAAGCAATTTTTTTTATTTTTATTTTATTTTTTTTAATTATTATTTTTTTTTTCGCAAAAGATAGAAGGGTGTTTCTCTTAAAATATGAGATTTTAACTTATACTAATTTATATCTCCCTGCACGCACTAAGTTTTGACATCATTCTTACATAATGTGGTTTGATATAAGTCACAAGACATCTAAATTTTAATTATTTATGCATACAAATTGTATATTATCTAATTTTAATGATATAATTGGTTGATAATGTGAATTCTTATTTTGGCAAGTAAAGCCTGTCCGAGTGCATATACGAAGTTGTTAAATAAGAGTTTTTTGTAAATTTCTACTTTGGCAAGTAAAGCCTGTCTAAGTGCATATACAAAGTTATTAAATAAGGTTTTTTTTTTTTTTTTTTTTTTTTTTTTTTTTTTTTTTTTTTTTTTAACATTATGCAAATCTTTTATACATATATAGTTGTAATATCCGTACCCGCTAAGAAATTTAGATTGACAAAATTATTTCAATTTAGACATTTTGTTGGCCGATTTTGCAGCATGACAAAATTGAGCTATTCTATTACTCCCTCCGTCTCATATTAAGTGTCCACAATGGAATCTTTGGATATCCCAAATTAAGTATCTATATGTACTTTTCAACCAATAAGATGAGAGTTTAGTGGGTAAAAATAGTATTTGATTGGTGGAGAGTGTAGTTAGTGGAATTTTCTAAAACTTTGTGCATGATGTAAGCGGACACTTAATATGGNCTAAGAAATTTAGATTGACAAAATTATTTCAATTTAGACATTTTGTTGGCCGATTTTGCAGCATGACAAAATTGAGCTATTCTATTACTCCCTCCGTCTCATATTAAGTGTCCACAATGGAATCTTTGGATATCCCAAATTAAGTATCTATATGTACTTTTCAACCAATAAGATGAGAGTTTAGTGGGTAAAAATAGTATTTGATTGGTGGAGAGTGTAGTTAGTGGAATTTTCTAAAACTTTGTGCATGATGTAAGCGGACACTTAATATGGGACGGATGTAGTACTTTTTTCGCTTTTTAGAAATCTTTACTTATATAGTACTCTCTATGTCCCATAATAAATGTTCAATTTGACTTTTTAAAGTATTTCTTTTTTAAATTTGACATTAAATGTTTTTGTTTGTGTTATATAATACTTGATGAAAAATATATGAATGAATTATGTTTTTAAATGTATTTTCATTAGTATAATTTTCATTAAATATTATATAACACAAATAATAATATTTAATGTTAAAATTGAAAAAATAACAATAATAATCAAAACCGGATATTTAATATGAAACAAGTAAAAGATTTCATAAATTTATATTGGTTTTCAAGTTTATAAGCTTATTTTAATATTTAAGCATAATAAGCCTAAAGCATCCTCCATAAAGTCAAGAAAAGAAGACGCCCCTAAAGTAGAGGACTAGAGGGTCTATTGAGGTCATAGAAAAAGAAGATCAAAAGACTTTGAGGGGACTCGAACAGTGTCAACAATGGCGAGAATTCCATGGGAGTCGTATGACAGTTATGGGGAAAATGTAAAATGGGTAAAACATTATTGTTCGAATCATCAGATATTGCTGGTTGGAGAAGGAGATTTCTCATTTTCTTGTTGTTTGGCGAGGGTTTTTGGAGATGCTTCTAATATTGTAGCTACTTCTCTTGACTCTTATGGTAACTTTTTCCAACTGCATTTTACCTAGTTTTTATAAATTTATGATGTTTTTTACTGTTTCATTTCTTTATATACTTATTGTGTTAAAACCTTGTTAGTTTTCTAGGGTATCAGTTATCAGATTTTGAGGCATTCTAAACCTTTTTATACGATTGTGTTTTCTCTGTTTTGGTTTGGTATCTTTTGTGATAAATGTGTAATTTTTTCTTGTTTGGGTAACCGTGGTTTTCGACCTTTTGGCCGAAGCTCAAACCGGGTAAAGTCCTCCTCTTTTCACGAGGTTGGCATGGCCAGAATCAAACCGGGTAAAGGCCACTTACATATGTGATGGTCTTTCGCCACTAGTCCTATGGTTCATATCTTTTGGTGATAAGCATGTATTTTGTCACATATGTGTGATGAATTTGAGTCAATTTTGTTGGATGGGATGATTTTGAAAGGTTACTTGTTTATTGTGTTTCAAAAAGTATATTTTTAGGCTTATGAGTGAATGCATAATGTTACACAAACACCCCCTTTCTAGTAAACGAAAAAGAGAGTCGAAAGTAGCAGATAGAAAATGTATTTGCTCTAAATGTATACGAGCCATTATAAATGTATGATTGTTATAGTACGAGGAAAACTTTTATAACTATGTTTCACACACTTAGGATCAAATGAGAACTCTTAAAATGAGAAGGATGAGAAATAACTATAACCACATATTAGAGATGCATCGACTTGAATTAGATGCATCCCTAATCTTTTAGATGCATCCTAATATATTTTCTAGCAAAAAATTAGATGCATATACATATATTAGATGCATTTTAGCAAGTTAGGAAAATCCTATGTATTTTTCGTCCTCTGTGGGTCAAATTTGTTGCAAGTACTACTTTGCATCGTTTTCACTTTAAAATTACTTTTGAAACTAATTGGGATGCATCTAAATGAATAAAGATGCATCTAATTCAAATTGACGCATCTCAAATATGTGGTTATAGTTATTTCTCATTCTTCTCATTATAAGTTTTCTTCTCACTGGATCCTTACCCATGTTTCACATACTAATTGATTTCAAAGTAACACACAACCCAATTTATTTCGACATTGTCCAATGTTCAAAATTTTATCATTTCTCACTCAACGTGTTGGGGACATAAATTAAGTCAAATAAATCTTTGCAAGCTGTACAAATTTTGGGTACTGTTTGTAAGATTTGAGGTTAAGAAGTTTGAAATGCATAAACGAATTCCCTTTTGGGTTTAACTTAAAAATACTATTCAAGCTATTGGGTGTCTTGGAAGAGTTTTAGTTTTAAACAAGAAAATGAAAACCAGCTGGTTTCCTGATTTTTATTAATTATCTATGTTTGCAATTTTTTTGTTAGATGTTGTGATCAACAAGTACGAGAGAGCAAAAGCAAACTTGGATATGTTGTATCATTTTGGAGCAAAGTTATTACATGGAGTTGATGCAATGAAAATGAAGCTTCATACTGATCTACAAATGAGAAAGTTTGACCGCATTGTTTACAACTTTCCACATGCTGGTTTTCTTGGGAAAGAAGATGATAATCGTGTTATTACGTACGCCCTTGTAACTATTTCTTATGCTAGCTATTTATTTCCGTATTATTATTGGTTTTATGCTGCAAAACAAAATAGAGTAAATTCATGGTGCCTTCAAACCACCATTTTTCTTTTCATTTAAAGTCTTCATCTCTCATTTTGTGTTGCTTGCAGGGTGCATAAAAATCTGGTGTGCGGTTTCTTCAAGAACGCAAGTAGAATGTTGCATCCACACGGTGAAGTTCATGTGTCCCACAAAACTACAAAGCCATTTGACTTATGGAATATTGAAGAACTCGCTTCTCAAAGTTCTTTATTATTGTCTGAACGTGTGAAATTCGAGATTGAAGATTATCCTGGTTATGCCAACAAAAGAGGAGAAGGTGAAAGATCAGACTGCCCATTTCCTTTAGGAGAGTGCTGTACTTTCAAATTCAGATTATATTCAGAATCCGACGAATCAATTGGCTCACATCATAGAAGTACTCAAGAACCCCAAATGTGTTCATCAGAAAGAGCGTACCCAAATATTGTTATGAATCATGCTCCTATTGTGAACAACAATCAATGCCATCAGGTTTTTAGGGAGTATTTTGATCATGCACGTTCAACATTTGGGCAAGCCGATGACTATATTTTTCATTCTGTTCCGCATATGTTAAGGATCGGGCTTGAAAGATGCAGTGCTGAAAGTAATGTAAATCCCTTGAATCATTACATAAGTCATTTGAAAGAGCTTCAATATATGTGTAAACGAAGGATAGAATATTTGCAGAACCGTTTATTGGAAATAGATCGACCGTATGGCTTGTAGGTTTGGGTTCAACACACAAAAAAGGTCAGTCTATCATGTTTCGTTTTCCCTTGGTCTTTTTGCATCATACGGGGTTAACTTTTTGTGTCTAACACTCCAGACGCTGCTGTAATACAGGATTGGAAAAAAAAAAAAAAAAAAAAAAAAAAAAAAAAAAAAAAGCTATGTAAAGTGTGGCTTGGATTTTGTATGTTTTAGTTTGTTTCTATGAGTTTATTAGTTAATATCTATAGCACCTCTATATAATACTCCGTAGTATTTACATTTGAGTAGCTCTCGTTTAATGTATACAAGTAGAAGGCATGACGACCCTATAACTTTGAGAATACAAAAAAATGACACAGCATGAAAGTTATAGAATTACGCTTGAAAGAAAACCGAAATGAACACCCTACTTGTTCGGTCTAGTTTGATCTTGGTTTTACTGACAAAATTTCTAACTTGAGAAACTCAAAAACTGTACTGATGATCACCCTACTAGTTTGAGGAGAACTTATAATGGCCACATTCTCACAGATAATTGGGCTCTTTCGATTTTAACCCAACCACATAAGCAAAAAGCCTTACGGTCTGATTTCTTTTTAGTAACTGAAGCATATAATAAGAAAGTTTTCGACCTCTGAAGCACAGATAATTCACCATGTTGATGTATGTAACGACAAACCTGCCTCCCATAAAGGAAATTATGTTTCCTTTAAAAACTTTGTTCCAATAAATCTTCTTAATTATATGATCATTGCATGTGATAAAATCAAAAGATTCTTTGAATAGATTAACAAGGTTATTTATATGTGTTGATGGGTAGGATTGGCCCTGTTTATACGAATACATATTCTTTTGTTGTTGAAGTGAAGGAACTCAAAAGTTAGAATTGAAGTTGATTACAGTATTGATTTCCATCAACCAAAACACAGGTTTGTTTATGAATTAGTTTCTTCAAAAACTAGTATTTCATGGAGAAATGTTCTTAGTTTTGAAACTCGATCGAAGTACTGTAAAAAGAAAATAATGTAACCGTAAATCCGACCAAACTAAAGTTCGTACAAAAAGTAAACTTTATGTCCTAGGTTATTGGTAACTTCTTTTGTGATAATTATACCCCTGTCAATTTTTATTTATTTATTTGTTTATTTATTATTTATTTATTTTTTTAAATTTTAAAGTTTGACAAGTTAAAAGTAGTATAAGACAAAAATTACGGACAAGAAAACTATAAACAACTGTATTATCATGTTAATAAAGTGGATAAAATTGTTAAAAATAAAATGTAAAACATAACATATAAAGTTTCGACAATGCAAAATTAGTAAAAGATAAAATAGGGAACAAAAATTTATAAAAAACTGTTATCAAGAGATGGGTATGGGGCCACCTTCATTTTACTTTTATTGTCATTCTTTTTGTTTTTTTTTATATTTTTATTTTTTTTCAAAATTATTGTTTTACTAGAAATGGTAGTAAGAAATTTTTAAGTTTATCATTTTCCTCTAATTATATATGTTTAAAAGTTTCATTTTTGGTAAACAAGGTTTCAAAAATTTTTGTCAACTAATTCACGAAGTTTGAACTCATCGTAACACATACTTAAATTACGTAAAATCTTATATTTTTAAAAGGTTGGTGTGACCAGTTAATAAATTCCATTTAGCAAGAACCTGAAACATTTCATATTGATGTCACAATTTGTCACCACGTCTTTGGGTGGTTTTATTGGTACCCCAGATACTACTCTTATCAGTATTTTACTATTTTATTAACATGACGAGATAGTTTTTATGGTTTTCTGTTGTGTATATGTTGTCTTTTACTAAATTTGACTTGTTGAACTTTATATATTATGTTCCATATTTTTCGATTCGCAGTTTTACCCACTTTATTAATAGAAAAGACAGTATTTTATAGTTTTCTAATCCGTATTTTTTTGTGTTTATTAGTACTTTTGACTTGTCATACTTTATATTATATGTTGCGTATTCTCTGTTTCACATGTTTTATAATAAAAATAAAATTATATGTTTCGTATTCTCTGTTTCGCATGTTTTATAATAAAAATAAAATTTTAAAAGTAAAAAAGAAATGTTAGAGCGGATATTATAATCACTTTTTGGAGTATGAATAACCTCTCTTTAGATTTTTTGTGTACATAAGTATGAGTTGTTAATTAATTGTTAAAGGGTAAACTTTGTTCTTGTGACCTTCTAAAAAAACAAAGCTATAGTAGATGATATTTCTTTTAGGGCGGTGATTTGCACACTCCATATTTTAATTGGGACACTCACCGTACAAATTTACGTAACACACTGTAAACACTGTACAACTATGTTATGCACATAATAGAATGTCTCAATCAAAACTATGAGTGTGCAAATCAATTCCCTTTCTTTTATGGGGTGGTCATCACTGCTGTGTGCAGCAGATAACTTTTCTGCAGTAGGTACAATATTTTTTAAATATTTAAATTTTTAACCTTTAAGATTTTGAATTGTACATAAAAAACCCTTGGCTATAATGCAGTAATGCACACAGCAGATAAGTACCCTGCTGTTTTACAGGCGGGATCATTAAGCCTTCTTTTATTGTATGTTTTTCTATTCATAAACAAAAATTATGACACTCTATGATAGGAAAACTAATATTGATACGGGGATAGCTTTGCAACAATTTTTGTAGTCAATTGGTTATAATCTTTTATAAAAAATACACAACCAATGAATCATAAATCTATAGAAAAAAATCAAAGACTCACAATTATAGTACAAAATTATAGCCAATTAACTATAAAAGGTTGCTGCTAATATATTCCCTATTGAAGAAGTGGCATAAAGATATCAAAAGCAACAGCAAAAACTCAATTTGACAAAGACAACTCTTGTTTACAAAAGTTAACTTTTTCAACGCTTGCTCACCAAATACGATGATACGCCTTGGTCGTATCATACGATGTTACACTTTCTTTGACATCTCATCAAGAAACTCAAAAGTAGACTTCAACATCAGCTCGTACTACGAATAATAGCCAACTGTTTAAGGTTATATGTTTAATCCATCGTATATGAGAGTGATCATTATCCCATGTACAGTGTAATTACACTTCTATTCTATCCATTTTATCCCTTGTACATTGCCATAAAGATGTTACTCATAAGAAGTTTTTTAGGTTAATATTTTTACATGAATTTAAACTAGCAAGATGTCGGAATTACAACGATACTAAACACAACTACAAGGGGGACTATAACCGAACTATATCGACCCTAAACAACTATAAAGACCCTAAACTGAACTTATATCTAAACAATCATTAACAATGAAAGGACCCTTAAATTATTCATGCTAGTTAATGATCGAAGTAATGTGTTATTTCTTTTTGACACGTAACGATAGTTGTAAAACTCGAATGAATCACGAGTCAAGTGAAAGCACATTGAAAACGTAGCGACCCGCCATTTAGTGACTCAAAATTAACCTTGACACAATACTAAAGTGAGTTTCCTTTCATAGACGAAACTTGAACATTTTTTTTTGGGGGGCCGAATTAATTTTGAGGGGGTTGAATCGGAGATTTGTTTGTAATCTCAACTAAATTACCCATAAACCTATAATATTTACACTAGGTGCCACAAATTTTGGGGGGGCCGGGACCCCTCCTCTGCCCCTACATAGTTCCGTCCATGTAATCCCTTTTATTCACATACATATTTTGATTTACATAGAGGTAGAAGGCAAACGAGCAACAAGTTACGCCGCTAGCCTTTTTTTGGATTGCAAAACTAATTCTTTTAAAAATGACGATTGTGGATCTAGGCGTCATAACATTACCATGCATAACTCGTTGGACTCTGTTGAGAAACTCCACTACCTTAGGTGCAAGGAAACCAAAAGTATCAAACGCGAAAGGAATAAAAACATGTTGATTTTCAATGCATGCTTTCTCGTGTTTTGATAACACAACGAATCTTTGACTAGCAAAGCATCGAGTCAGAGCATCAAGATATAACCAAGTGGTTCATTGTTTGAACAGTTGTAGTTAAAAACTTCCCGCATGAATTGAGCGACACAACTTTTTTTCAAGACTAAAGAAGACTAATTGTTGTTATTCTTTCGGATGCCCCCCTCTTTGTCTTATTTGAGCAGCTTGAGCCCCAGTTCAAAAGTTGTATATGTAGAATAGTTTTCTCCTTCTGCATTTACCAATGTTAATTTTGTTCCAACTGGAGTTTGATTCCAAGATGTATCCTTGATATGATTTTCTCTTCGCGGGTGATGACTTACCTTTTGGGAACTATTTCGTACACGTTGAGTCTACCAAGGTCAGTCGATATAGTACTTGTTTGATATTTTGTTCTCGTGTATGTAACCACATTTTGTTTACTCATGTGAATTATCAGCTCCAATTGTGAATTCTGATTCACCTAATTCGTCCGATACTCCATATGACTAAATCAAAATCTGCTGACATGCACTAGAATAAAATTTTAAGTTTTTAACATGTACTAAATCGACTTGAGCCCGTTTATCTCAGGTGGTTCATCTTCCTGTTTCAAGGTCACAATAGTGATTACAGCTGGTCTATCTTAACTATTTCTTTGCGATCAGCATGGACTTGTTGTTTTCTTTAATAATTATGCAATAACCTGATAATTCCAATTAATTTTGCTTTATAATCATTTGTGTGGGGTTTCTAAAATTTGTATATTTGTGATAATTCACAGTCAATTCATTACCTTTACTTAGTTCTGCGTTGCATTAACAAATTGTGCGCTTTACAAGAACAGTGGATATTTATCTGCTGAAAGAATAATGTTTGGAGTAGGTAACCTGGTCCTTGCTTGATTAACAAGTGTTGTATATGCTTGTGTGTTCTAGGCACTCATACCATGACATTTTATGTTTGATTGCAAATGACAATTTAATTGCATCATTTATATGCTAAAGAAATAAAGATGTCACATGTATTAAGTCACATAGGAAAATCCAAAAGGGGTACAAGAAGTGAAAAATGAGCCAAGATTGTGTAGTCTTAACTTTTATCTCTCGTTCTGGAAAGAAACGGTATTCAAAATAGAGAAGCACGCAGAAAATAATGAATTACAAAAATTTAAAGGAAAAAATGCGTTTTTGATTCACTATATTGGGTTTGGATCATATGTACTCTCCATATTAAGGGACATGAGTCCAGTTAACTTCTTTGGTTTGGTCTCCTGGCGAGCTCTTTCTGTTACCAAACAATCGTTTAACTCCATCACTACTTCGTTCATGGTTGGTCTTCTGCTTGGTGTGCGAGCAACACAAGCCATTGCCAGTTCTACCGCCTTCCATGATGAATTTATGTCAAATTCCCCTTGTAGCCTTGGATCGACGATATTATTTATGTCTCCTTCTGCTAGCTTTAAGTTGACTAATTGACATATGTGTATGTTGTCATTGGCATATCTGGTTATTGCTGGTTGGCCTGTAACTAGCACTAGAAGCACCACCCCGAAACTATAAACATCACTTTTCTCGGTCAACCTGTTTGACGTGTAATACCTGCATACCAGAGTTATTACTGCATTTTACCAAAGGATCCATGGATAAATAAAAATATTGCATTAAATGTGAAATTTATATACTTTTTATATATATTGTTAGATATTGTTGGGCTAATATCCAACATATAAGATCAGGAAAACTCACTCAGGGTCGAGGTATCCAGGAGTACCAGCAACTGCTGTTGAAATATGGGTACCACCTTCTGCGGGAAAAGCTTTGGACAACCCAAAGTCTGCTAGTTTTGCTTGAAATGTTTCATTCAGTAAAATGTTGGTACACTTGATATCTCTATGGACTATTGGTGGCTTGCAACCATGATGCAGGTACTCTAGCCCTAAAAATAGAACGCCATATGGTTAGCAAAATCACAAAATCATGAAAGTAAAAAATGCAAGCAAGTATATCTGCATACGGACCATGTGCTGCATCACACGCTATTTGTAGCCTTTTTTCCCAGTTTAAGATACTTGAACTCGTTTCTGCACATGTAACTTAGATCATTAGTATATGTAATCTCACATGTTTGCAATACTATGAATCACATAAAACTTAGAAGTATACTGTATACCATATTTTGGTTAATAATTCACGTATTAAGAAAAACTTAGATGTCTAAATCAAAGGCAAAATGGCGATAATGGAAATACCAAATAGATGGCTTTCTAAGTTTCCATTAGGCATGTACTCATAGATAATTCCTTTGTGGCTTTCGTCATTGCAGTACCCAACGAGAGAAATTAAGTTTTTATGATGAACGCTCAGGAGAAGATAGGCCTGTAAATTAGAGATTTTTTTTCAGTTTCCATGAAATCTTCATTGCGCACTAGCTTGTTGCTGGTTGTAATACGTTCATAATGCCAGTCCAATATGATATACACATGAGAGATATTTACTGCATGAAAGAAGTTACCTCGGCTTGAAATTCCTTGTCCCCTTGGAGAGATGATTTTGAGAGCATCTTGACTGCAACTTCTGTATCACCGGTATACCCATGGTAAACTGTTCCAAAGCCTCCTTTACCAATAACAACATCAAAGTTGTCGGTCATGTTTTGTACCTCTGAGTATGTGTACTGCTGCTTTCTTATTTCCAGCCTGGTGCCTGTTTTGTGCATGTATGGATTTCTGTTTAGGATTATTTAAAAAGAATGTATAATTAAAAGTCATTGTTTCTCATACCTCGTGTTTTTTGTTTTTTAATCACCCAAATGGCAGCGATTGCGGTCATGAGCACACAGAAAGATGCAACAGCTGCTATTACTGGGACGATGATTTTATTATCCTTCTTATTTCTACAAGTGTTCCCCTCGCAAGAACTTGCAGGACCACCCATACTCTCCCCATCATAACTGAATCCAGGTATAAATGTTAAATCAGATATGGTACAAAAGTAAGTCATAGTGTTCAAAAATAGGTAACAAACCTTAAGGACAACAATCCTTTGTTTGCCTTTTCTAGGAGCCCTTCTGGAATCGGCCCGACAAAATTGTTTCCTTTTAAATTCCTAACATGAATGATAATCAATATTAGTTTTAACTGTCCAACTAGAATTATGAATTATGATACTAGTTGAAGGGGTAGATAACTTACAAAACGTTCAGGGAGTTCAGCCCGGAGAGAAAATTAGGCAGTAATCCTGTTAGATTGTTGTTTGACAAATCCCTGAAATAAAATTGGAGATAATAGGACATATGATAAATTACAGGAGCTAACTGTTGTTTGTATCATTTTTTTTGTTAATATCCACACTAGAGTTTCACTTACAAGGTATGCATCATTGTGAGATTAGCGAATCCAGGATCTATTCCTCCTTCCAATCCGCTGGTTGACAAATTCCTGTTTTCAGATTAATTATGAATAAGTTGTTACAAGCAGAAAAAAAATTAGCGTTGAAATTCGTTTGCTTACAATAACACAATTCTAGGAGAACCAGTATCATTGTAACTGCATCCAAGACCATCCCAAACAAATTCCTGTGGAGTACATGGATCTCCTTGCCAGTGTTTTGTTAAACTGTAAATTGATTTAATGCTCCTTATTGCAGCAGCTAATAACCATTTAGAGACAGTAGAAAGGAGTCAAGGTATGTCATCCAGTTTTGATTATTTTTACTTGTATTTATATCACATCGTTATAAATCAAAGGACAGATTCTATATACTTACTATCTCGATCATCTGTTAACTTTTGTGGAAACTGCTTTAATATATGAAGCTCAAGAGCATTGATGATGGGAGGAAGGGTAGAATTTTTTGTTTTATTTATCAAGAGCATATATGTTGGTGATGCAATCTCTGGTTCTGTGCTATAGATGGTGGTGGTTGTGTGATTAAGCGGAGAGAAAGGTCCATAAGAGAGGTTGCCATTCAGGTAAATGTTGAATTCTCTTTTCTGGTTTTTTTTCAGAATTTCAATTTCAGCAAAGTGCATGTACACGAAAAATCTATCAGTGGCATTAATAGGATTCCAATTTAATCTAAGTGATTCCTGTGGGTATTTTGGCGAGATGGCATCATTCATGACATCTGATGGTGGGTCAATGGTTGTGAAAAGCCCTGAATTAACTTCGTCTAGAGTGTATAATCTAGTACTATTGGCCCAATTAATTGGATCCCATAGTCGATCATACTTGTCTTTATAATACCTAAGATGGGAATCAAGAAAAGTGAAGTTAGTACTTGTGAAATATAAAAAGGGCAGCAAGGATAGAGGGTAGAAGACATTTCAGAAGGTTTACCTGACAGTTGAGAATGTAGTTCCAAAATTTACTCGTGCATAAAGGTATAATGATCCGAAGTCAGTTTCTTTATACATGTTATTTGCCAGAAGCCGTAGTTCTATCGCTGATACAAAAGGCGTACCACGACCTGTATTTACAAGACAGACATGTATATAATCTGATGATAAAACATGTATAATCTCTGTGTATGTTGATTTGGATGACGAATTAAATTTCATTGTATCCCAGTAATCAGGTCCAAGATAGACATCAAATTCTGGAAGTTGACCCTTAAAGTCATAATTCCCATACATAAACCTTGCCCTTATTAGATACCTATTACCCTTTCCTTGGGTTGGTTTTAGGGTGTAGCAGTTTCTAGTATTTTGAGGAAAACTTCTGAGTGTAGTAAGCTGTGTATCAACGCTGAATGAGTTGTATATCTCCAATATATTATGGATTTCACCACTGTCTATGAAGCCAGCATCTGATACATAGTTTATGGTTGTACGATTATCTGTGTAGTTTGAGCCTTCAACAATACCACAGTCTATGCTTATGAAGCCTGCATCGAAAGGTTGATCAAGGAATTAGATAAAAATGCTTAGTAATGGTATTTAGAGAGATTAGAATTTAGTACCTGATTGATCATCCTGAGCATGAACCAATAGCGGTGTAGGAATTGAACCAAGAAGTATCAACAGCAGAAGAATACTTTGGAACATCTTCAATTCTGTTAGAAACACTTGCTTCAAGTCTCTAGATATTTGAGTCATCTTATACTTGCTTAATAATATCCTACTTTATTTTTTTTTTAGTATTTGCTTATTATTGCTATTATTATAACTTGCATTCCTTCTTGTTGCATTTGTGTGTCGAATAATCTTCTTATATAAATATATCTTAAAGGTTCAGATACAGCTAAGAGTTGAGCTGGATTATGATATTAAAACCTTAATTCTTTCATCTTGGTATTACATTTTTTACTCAAATATTATTGCCCTCAGTATGTCTAAAGTGCAACAGCATTGCACTATGTTTTGTGCATATTAATGCATTTCTATATTGTTCTACTCATATCACAGTTGTTGATCCCTGATATATGTGTTTTTAGATGAATAATCATGTAAATACATTGGTTCTAGTCGCAATTGCCCATGTAGGCTCACCATTATCAGATGAAATGTTACATGCATAAGCAATTGGGATAATTCCATATTTACCCTATATAAACCTCAAAATGCCATATTTACCCAAAAGTAGCCAAAAACATGAGAACACGCGAAAGTCAAATTTCTCTGTTTCTTTTGTAATCTTTCATTTTCTCTCCACTTATTAACTTTATGAAGGTAAGATGCTGTGCAGTTTCTTTGCAGAAATCATCATTCACCTTGGAGTTGACTAGCTTAATCGACGGAATTATTTTATATTATGTTGGACTGGACCATGATTAATCAAGATTATCCATCTTTTTGTAGTTAAGAATAATAAGTATTTCAACCCTCATTCTTTAATTAGTTAATTGTTGGAAAGCTCCTGGAATATATATTTCATGCCGTTTTACTTTTCATTGTCAACTTAGAGTCTGTTATTATGTGATCTTACAAGAGCATTTGAGGTGATGTGGTTAAAGAGAGTTGTCTTGGTGTCGTTTAGGATGGTGTTAGGGAGCTCGTAGTTTTAGTTTTTGTTTTTGGTGGTGGTTTTTCTTAGGATGTTTGTAGTCGTTGAGAGTGCTTGTTGGTGTAGATTTAATGTTATCAGTTATTCTTCGAGGTGTTTTGTAGTAGCTTCTTGTATTTATTTCAATAACATATAATAATAAAGAATTGCCGTTAAAAAAAATTGTCAAATTAGTCTTTGTAAACATAATGTGTTCCGATCATCTTGTAGTAATTTATAAACATGGTATTTCTAAGATTCATGTTTCATACGCTTTTCTCTAGTTTCATTATCCTCTTCTGAATAGGTGCTCTTACATGGTTCATAATTGTCTTCTTAATATATATTATATAAAAAGATGTTGACAAATCATCTTCAATAATAAGTTGCAAAAATAGTATAGAATATCTAGTCTGGAATTAGTGCTAGGAAGTGGAAGGAATGTTTGTGTGATATGTTAAGTGCGACTTACATATGTTCGGTAGACTTAGATTTATTATTATATTACACTTTTCTGTCATGAGTTAGCATCAGAGATTGAAAATTGCCCCTTTAAAGCTTAAACTATTTGGCAATACTTTCTTCTTATTGACTGCATAGTTGGCATCAATGATTGAGATCTGAGAATATATTACCAGAGTTTATTAAAATAAAATAGGCTAACAACACTGATAGGGTTACATACATGAGGCTTATTACTGTAGGGATTGCGCTAGCTAGACTTAAATCTTAATTACAAGCAGAAAAGATTATTTTTGGGCTGAGATAAAACAGTCAGTTTTTACATTGAGGTGGGTAGTGTCCACACATTAACTTTTTATTTTTCGAAAATAATTTCATGAATAATTTATTAAAAATGATTATAAAAAAATGTATTATATCATTCATATGAAAGAATATCTCAAAATAAAGTGATTTAAAAGGTTGTATCCTTAGAATACATACTCCTTGGGCGAGTTTTGACCCGTTTCACCAGCTTAGTTTTTATTCAGTGTTTTATAAATCTTACAAGTTTGATCTGTTGGGAGATGCAATATCACCAAATCTACCCATTATTCAGGCAAATGGTTTGCAATCGCTACCTCTATGTAAATAACTTCTACACTAGTTGTGCAGATGCATGTACTCAGGAGCTTTTGTCATACTGAGAATTCAGATCTCTTTGAGGATTTCAAATTTCACGCAGGAACGCAATAAAAAGTTTTGGATGAAGTTGCACAACAATTGAGATATTTCCATCGACATTACCATTTTATTTGAAAAGTTTAACGTGCTGATTAACTAACTAACAAACATTCAATTTGTTGAAGCTGGTCACCTAATGTTTAAGTTGGAGACTTGGTACGGTACCGACACCTGAATTCTGCTAGGCACTATAAATAGCATTAGTGCAGTGACATTATGAGTTGTTTATTTATGGTTTGACATATTTTATTTTAATGTATTGCACTAAACTTTCCCTCCGTTCCTTTATATTCTATTTTATAAATAAAATTCGAGAACACAACAATTAGGATCTCTTATTTGTTCCAAATCTTCCTTTTTCTACACTTATTAAGCTAGAAAACATAGTTTTAGATGCTGGGCAGTTCCTTAGTGGACATCCTCATTCACCTTGTTGCGTGTCTGCTGAATCTTCATTTGTTTAAGAAGCTGTCATTAAACCTTATAAAACCATATAATATGGCGTTGACTTGCTTAACCTATGGAATTCTTGATAGTGTTAGGCTGGAACATAACTAATTAGGATGATCAAAAATTAAGTATTCAACCCTTCATTATTTAATTAGTTAATTGTTGGAAAGGTCCTGGCATATTTCATGCCGGTTACTTGTCATCGTCAAATTAGTCTTAACAAGCGAGGTATGCTCCCTTCATTTTGTAACATTGTAAGTGTAAACTTCCAAAACTTGGTTTTTCTAATTCATGTTTCATATGCTTTTTCGATTTATATGGTATGGCAAAAAAAAATTCATTGAAAAAACTAGAAAGACGCTAGGAATTACAGAACATCAAACCCTGGTACAAGAGTGCCAAACCATCGGTGATTATCCGTAAACAATAATTAACACCAATTCCAAAACACCTAAAAGTTAAAGAAAGCATCCTAACAAAACTATACGACTCCTAGTGGCAATAACAAACAAACACATCCTCCGATCCTAACGTAAGGAAACAAATGTATTCACACAACAACATGATGAGACTCCATAAACCAAATTAATTCAAGCTAAATCATCCTTCTTAGGCGCCTACAATATCTGATATTGATCGAATCAGAAGCAGAATCCGAAATATCTATCAAGATCATCAATGAATTTACCAATCAAAGCCCACCGACACCTATTTAGATCATCTCGGATATAATTTTTTTCTCATTTCCTTCCTCTTAGTGTGATTCAAAGAACGTCGTCTTTCTGAGTTTCTTAGACTACTAGACTTCTTTTAACCTGAAACTTCCAAAATAGTATCTTTGTATCTTACTATCTTTTTTATCCTTGAGTTGTTGACGTGGGTTCCTACATTTAGAATTCGAAGTACTCCGTGATTCCTTCACTTATGAAGTTGGGATTTTACTTAGATCATCTGTAACTGAATGGACCAGGAGAGAGCGAAAGCCCAAGTTAGTGTCACCAAAGTATGAACTAGTAGGACTAGGAGAAGGGATATTCAAATCAACTATATTGCCATCCTCAGAAACCGGCAACTTTACTTATTTATATTAAAATTATAGTAGTATCAAATTTTTTCCATGCCTATCGAGTGATATTGGGCAAGTAGACTTAAGATAATATCATTAATTATAAGAGCAATAGGTGTCATAACTGTTGAGAAAAGTGACACCGGATTGAAGCAAACCGGCCCACAAGTAAAATATGAAAATATGAAATATAATAAAAGGTGACACACGGATTTAACATGGAAAACCCCAATAGGGTAAAAACCACGGGCAAGGAAAGATACATTTCACTATGATTAAAACTAGGAGTTACACCTTTTTTCTATTACAAGGATTAACAAGACTAATCTCTTGTGATTAGGAAAATATCACACAAACTCTCTATTGTTAACTCACAATACTAGAAGAACTACTAAAGAAATACAAAGAACACTTTGTGTGTTTTCTTTGAGATGGGATGCAAATGCAAGAAGGGTTCACCCTTTTATAGGCATAATTGGTTTGCACATTACATCATGCATGACCACATCTTCCAAGTTGCATGATATTCCAATGCCTACTATATATACATTAATGCCTACTTATAGATACATTGTATCTTGCTATCTTTAACAATCTCCCACTTGAAGATTCGATTGAAGTCCAATCAATCTTCACAACGTTATCCCTCCTTGCACTTTCATGTTGCTTTCATTTCCGCTAGGCCGCATGAGGATCGGCACCATATGAACTTGTCACAGTTGATTGCTTTTGTCAGATAATCTGTCACGTTATCATCAGTATGAATTTTTTGCATATCCACGGTTCCTTCTTCCACTTTAATGAATGAAGTGATACTGAACTCGTATATGCTTTGTCTTTGAATGAAATGCTAGATTCCTTGCAACATACAAGGCACTCTGGTTGTCACAAAATAGAGTAACTTTATCTTGTTCATGCCCGAGCTCTTCCAACAACATCTTCAACCATACTGCTTCTTTGTTGGCTTGAGCAGCTGCAACATATTCTGCTTCTGTTGTTCACATGGCTACAACTGACTGCAGTTTTGAAACCCAGCTTACTGTTCCACCAAAAAGTGAAAACACATATCCGGTGGTTGATTTACTTCCGTCAAGATCACTTGCGTAATTAAAATCAACATATCCCTTGACAGTTAAATCCGATTCCCCAAAACATAATGCAACATCTAAGGTTCCTTTAATGTATCTAAGGATCCTCTTCACAGCTTCCCAATGCTCTCTACCAGGTTCCGCCATGTACCGACTCTGTAGGACCTTAGATCTAACTATATCACAAATCTTTGAAGCACGTTGGTGACTTGAAGGATGCGTATGTTAGAGAGAGAAAGTAGAGAGATAAATAGAACTTTTATGAATAAAACACACACATAATACACACTCAAGCACACCTCCAAATGAGGCCATTTGGAGGTATTTATAGTTGGTACATGGATGCCCTAAAAGGCTTTCTATGGGCTTGGGCTTGGACTTGGTTTACATGAAATATTATAAAGGCTTACATAGCATAACTCTTAACATATTAGATTTACCAAGACTATAGCCCATTTATCTAAGACTATTAAAACGTCTACGACACATTACACTAGTACAAAAACTGGTATTCGTCACACATAGCGTATTTGGAACTGTCACACGATAACATATTTACGTGACTAAATTTACCAGAATAAAATAAACAACCACACTTGATCCGACTTGTGTGACCATTTCGGAATTCTATTGTCACACATTTAAATATTTATGTGACTAGAGGTAACTGGAAAAAAAAATTTGGATTATTTAGTCACTTATAATTTGGGACGTGTGACAGATACAAATAAGTTTGAAACATTAGTCACACTATATATGTAGAACACTAAGAATATAACATGTATGGTTCTTTGTGGTTATGGATCGAATAAAGAAGAAAGAAAGAAAGAAAGAAGAAAGAAAGATGAAAGTTTAGAGAGAGAAAGAGAGAGAGAGAGAGTGGAACCTTAGAGAGAGAAAGAAACCAAAAAAAAGAAAAAATAGATTGAGGAAGGTTCAACCCTCTCCAAGGATGGAGAGAGCTTTTATATGTACAAGGTTTTGCCACTTGGGCTGTGGATCGGGCTGACAGTGGGTAAAGACCCGACCCGGCTCCACGAATACTAACTACTTCTAATCTACGTACTACTAACTATTATAGATACTACGAGCTAAACAATGCTTAATCATATTTGGGGTGACCGAATCTTTCTTATGAAAAATCGTATTCCTAACAATATATATACATATGTGACAAATATATGTCACACAATTGAACAGTGTGACCAAAATCCATATATGGTCACATGAAGTAATTGTGTATGTAGCTAAATTATATAGTCAAGTTTGTCACACATTATTTAAACGTGACTGCTATTCTTTGCTAAATATTTAGCCACATATGAATTTGAAATGTGTGACAACTAAAAAGTAAGTTTGAAGCGTTAGTCATGATACGCATTTAAAAGTGACAAATATATGTCACACACTTGAAGAGTGTGACCAAAGTCATATGGTCACACTAAACCATAGAAACATNGGTGTCTCTTCGTGATGTTGTGATTGTCTTTGTGTTGTCATGCTCACACTTTTCTGGATCATGATCTTCTGCATCAGAGTTGTGGAAGCATAGTTGAAGCCCATTCCTTGATCATGATATCTTTAGATTTGATGTTGAAGTGTAAGCATGAGATGATGAATTAGCATCTTTTCAGCAATCGTCATCAATCGTCAGCTTCTTTGTCTCTGGTGTGAAAACGCCTTTCCAACATGCCCATACATCTTAGTTGAGTAGATCTCCATGGTTGAACAGTTCTGACGACTCCTTTTAGATGTTGGTATGAGCATGTGGAACTAGAGTGATGGTGGTGAACATGATAAGTTTGGTATGTTGAGCTGCATAAAACTAGGTTAGTAATAAACATACCGGCACTTACAAGTTCGAACTTCGAGATCGTCAACAGCATAGTGTGAAGACTTTCTCTAATCCTTACCAAGGCCGTTCCTAATCGGATGCCCCCGAAAGGGCTTTCACTGACATACCGAAGTACACCAACGATTAGGTGAGTCGCTGGAGATCACCCCACGACTGTAGACCATTTGGGACACCACCGCGAACACTAAGCGTAATCCACAAGAGATTACCGAAGTGACCTGCTGTCAGGGCTGTTTGATGTTGACCCTGGCAGGAGTTTCCACTCAATCATTGGGAAATACATGTGTATATTCCCTCATAAGTGTTCTTGGCAGATTGCTAAGATCTGCGTAGGACTCAAAATATTACATCTGGTGTCCTTAATGTTGAACAACCAGTGTAGAAGTATCAAGTGTACCTATGAGATCTTTTGATGCATCTCTTGGCTCTAGACTCGATAGGTGCACATTGGTTATCCTATGCGGAGACTAGGGAGGGGTCTCCTGTTTCAATATCAACTAGCTCTAAGAGACAAGTCGATAGATTACACCGGTTCCCCGTGAGAATGAAACAAGCTCTTTTAAGAGAACTTGAGTGGCTGGAAGGTTTAGTGCAGTGCGTCACTGGGTCCATGACGTCTTTTCTTCAATACCGATGTTACCTTAGTAACAATCAGTAGCATATGAATTGAACCCGGTTTCTGCCCTAAGGTTGAATAATTGGAGGGCTATTTCTTTTCACCCTTTCTCATTTCATTTCTTTTTAATTCTTCAACCCCTTCAGTGCTTACCGAGACTTCATTACTAGAACCTTGTTGGGTTTGTTCCAGTCCTAGCTCAGTCTCAGTCGGCACTCTTCCCTTTCTCACTTTTCTCCTTTTTTCAATCATTCCTAAGGACTTCTAATCTATCTATTGGATTGTCCCTGGGAAGATCCCTCCGGTTCTGGTGGATCATGGGAACATATACCTAACCTTACCATCCTTATAACTCCATGCATTAAATTAAAGTGGTCGGTCTTTTGGTATCTTTCCACAATCGCCATATAACCAAATCATTGAAAATTCTCTCAAAGTGTTTATGATTAAGAAACACATTTTGTTAACACTTTGAGAGTTTTATCATTTTTTCAAATGCTCCCCCTTAACATGTGCTCATAGGTTTTAGATAGAAATTTGCACATGTCGGGGTGAGTTGCACTTTTGAATTGATTCACTCTTAATAGACATATACCCTAGGGACACGTTTACGTTGCTTAGTTAAAGGGATCCATTATCAACTTTTAGGTGATAACTAGCCCTAATAACTAACTTGAAGTTGTTAACATTCCTTAAAAAGGAAGTTAGACCCGTCAAAGTATACATCTAAGGAGAGCTTCTCGAAATGGTACTTTCTACTTGGATAAATCCTTTCGAATTCTAACGTTTGTGTTTCGTCAATTCATGAGTCAGATCTGAGTCAAAATCAATTCACGGTTTCTACTTGTTATTGTAAAAACACGCGAAAGACTCTTAGCCACTTGCTCACTTGCTCAATATGTGCACATTGATAGACTCAATTTGAAGGTTTTAAAACTTTTGCACATACGGGAAAACATTCATTTGAGATCAATAATTCACCATTTATTCACTTGCTCCCCCTCAATACATGCTTTGATTAAAATTCAAAAACTTCAAAAATTTTTAGCACATACGGGAGAGCGTGCCTTTGAGTCCAAAAACATCACTTTTTAAATCAGATTTCATATTTAAATCACACTCTCTCCCCCGATCAAAAAATTTCAAATCTTTTGAGATTTTGTGATCCTAATTGATTTAAATGATTTTAGAAGAAAATTGGGAGAAAGTGTGATAAAAGTTTTAAAATTTACTGATTTTGAGACACTTTTTGTTTTTCTTTGCTGCTGGTGCACAAAGTTTTTAAAGGTGCAGAAATTTTGAGCAAATACGCTCCCCCTCAATTAATGACCCGTTTTCAATTTAACGTTTTGTAGTCATTAAGTTGAGCGACAAGGTATTTGTGAAAATTTAAGTCCAATAGCCACCTTGTAAACCACAAAATCTCTCTTGAAGAATCATAAAGAGAGATTTTGGGATTAAAGAAGACTTCTCTTCTTTTACTAGAAAGGTTGCACTGAAGCGTACAACCTTTTCGGAGGTGCACGGATGTAATGTAATCCATGCCCGGATGAAATTCATCCGTTGTTAGGAACAATCGTCTTAATGGTGTCAAAATGGTGATGCGTTTTCCTCATTTTTGAAAACCGGGTTGCTATATGAAGTAATAGCAAACCATAATATTGCGAGCGGGTTACAGTCTGAAATAACTGCAAGCCATATAGGCATGTTTTGAAAACATTTTGAACTTCTGTTCGAACTTCATTTAAAGACCCGTGTCATTATTAAATGACATTTCTAGGACCGTAAATGTCATCGATGCCAGAAGACATGCCTTAAAAAAACTATATTTTTTGGTATTTTCTGGTTTTTCTGATTTTTATGGTTTTTATAGGTTTTATATTTTTGTATTTTTCTTTTTGGTTTTAAAATATGTACAAAGGATACTAACTAGTTTAAAAAGATGTTGACATGAGTACCGAATCGAGAATAACGTTCAGCTCGTTGTAGAAGTCTGTAGTCAACATCTCTTAAACTTTCACCACCAAAGCTTTCGAGGCTCGCGAGTAATCGTCTAAACTTGTGGTTGCCATGATGTAATCTTAACCGGGATTTTACAACTCTTGTGACTTAAACCGAGAGATCGATTCTCTCCTGGGATTTTACTAAAGTCAACAAAAGAAACCGAAAGATGTAATATGCGAGTTAGACTTAGAGTGAGATCTTGGATAAGTCACAATTAGCACTAAGTGTCAAGTCGCGACAAGTCAAGTTACAATAGATCCGACCGTAATAAGTCAAGTCGTAAGGATTAACTCACAACGTCAAATTACAATCAGACTAATCGAAACGACTTAAGTCACAACAATTCAGCAAACGCAAGTAGTTAACAAATCACTAGAATATCACAGCTAAGTTAATCGTTGGACACCACCAAATCGCTGAATTTTAGCCTCCTCATCGTGAAGCTTTGGTAGCTTCACCCCAAACCGACAAACACCTACATGAGACCACTTCCCCCAAGTCGTTGAAGTGATGCAAAAAGTCTCATTGTATAAAGCTCAGAAACCCGAAGAAAGCGATAACACCGAAGTAACAAGGTGAACCACTGATCATCTCTGCGGTTATCAATCCCGGAATAAATGATTAAGCCCGATCACATGACCTTGTTGTGCGTCCCTGATGTACACATTTCTCTGTGGTTTTGAGCAATTGTCTATTCGGAGGAATAATATACCAACATCTTCATTTCACCAAATGCATTCCAGTTATCTTGNTATAAAGCTCAGAAACCCGAAGAAAGCGATAACACCGAAGTAACAAGGTGAACCACTGATCATCTCTGCGGTTATCAATCCCGGAATAAATGATTAAGCCCGATCACATGACCTTGTTGTGCGTCACCGATTTACACATTTCTATGTGGTTTTGAGCAATTGTCTATTCGGAGGAATAATATACCAACATCTTCATTTCACCAAACGCATTCCAGTTATCTTGTAAATCATCCCATAAAGTACACATGTACCCAGTAGAGGTTGAAACGATGACACCAAAGTAACATGTTGAAGCACTGATCATCTCTACGGTCATCAACACCGGAAATAAATGATTAAGCTCGATCATGTGAACCTGCTGTGCGCCCCTGATGTATACATATCTCTCTCCTGATGGTTGCGATCTCAACGGAATCATCATACCAATGTGTACATGAATCATTAACAAGAAGCATTTTACCATAAATCATATCAGTACGTATGAAGATGTCGATAAGCAATATCATCTCACAATCTAACTTTCCTTCTCATATTTCTTCTCACTAAAAGCTGAAGTACAACATACCACAAGTTATCAAGAGACCACTTCCCCCAAGAAGATGGAATAATACACCAGAAAACGAGTTAAGACACTGATTGTTTCTGCGGTTGTGACATTTGTCTTCCCGGAATATTTTCAGCTAAGAAGTATAAAGCTCATCATGTGTACTCGTTGAGCGTTCAGATGTATGTCTCCTTCCCCCTTGCTGGTTTTGATACCTCAGAATCAACAACACATTATACGCACATCTACTTGAAATCTTGTGAGAAGAACTAAATTGGATCAGATGTATAATGTGAAAATCAATTGCTTCAAAAACTCTCTAATGACTATCTTTACCAACCCTTATGTAGGCTACATGAAGTGACCACTGATGAAGTGAACCCGATATATCTAACTTGAAGCTGAAGTAAAATTCCCCATTCTGGTGACTTAAGCTTGCACTAATGTTGGAAGAACGGTGTAGAGAATTTATGCTCCAAGCAAATCCCTAAGTACTCAATACTTAATCAAAGTATGATACATTAACACCTCTTGCGATTATCCACAACGTCATCAGCGTGTGACACTGAGTACTACAATGTAACTCCTTAAAGTGATAGTTAACCAGGTCTTCAACCATCCACCCCGACTGCTGGTAACTAGATAAACCAAGTCTTCAACTTAAATCTTAATCACGAGCAAGTTATCATTGAAAGTCATGCATCCAACCAACCTCGACTTTAAGATAAAATAAGATCACGCCTTTGTGGAAGTCAACTTCAATCTCAAATAAGGGATACCAAATAAACTATGTGATCACATGACATTCCAAGTCCAAATTCTTAGCCGACATTTACTTTATGATCATGTGGTTGGTTTACAAAGTGCACATTAGGAGGAACCACAATCCGTAATGAAAGAACAAAAGAGCGGATCATTATTCATGTGTGCAGCATCAATATCATGATAGTCATCATCAACATCTTGAGGAGTAACTGGAGATTGGGTTACTTGAGTAGTCGGAGTAATACTTCTAGATGGTGCATCTTGATCAATGGAGATTGAAGAAGGTGAACTAGTTGAGTCAGCAGGAACCGGAGCAAGAGCTTCAGGAACTAGACGATCAACATTCGTTAAGGCTTGGAAGTATTCATCAAACATAAATCCCAGTCATCCGTAGTGAGTAGAACATTAGGTGTTGGAGGAGAGTCATATAACCATTCTTCAACATCAATCATCAACACGTAGTATATTCATACTTCTCCCCCTAAAAAATTGCATACGAGGTTTGCCATTTTTGATTGAGTAGCAAGTGAATAAGAATACAATCAATCATGTAGTTTATTCACACTTCTCCCCCTCAAAAATTGCATACGAAGTTTGCCATTTTTGATTGAGCATGTGAATAAGAATACAATCAATCATGTAGTTTATTCACCCTTCTCCCCCCTCAAAAATTGCAAACGAGGTTGCCATTTTTGATTGAACAAGTGAGTGAGAATTTGATCAATGATAAGTAGATCCACTTGATGACTGAATGAACATGGAGAAAGCATGAAGCATGTTGATGGGAATGGTCAAAAATAAGAAGATTTCTCTTCTTCCGAAGATAAAGCGCACTGAATCGTACACCTTTCTTTTCTTTGATGAACGGGGCCTGAAGTGTTGTCAGCAGACGCCATAATGTTGACATTGAGAACCGAGGCTTGAACTGATGTGTTCAAACGTCATAGTCATTGAAGAACGAGGCCTGAACTGATGTATTCAGACGTCATAGAGCACATGCATCAGTATCAACATTCCAAAACTCCTGAAGCTGGAGAAATGATTGCTTTAGGCCTCCAGACTTTGAGTTTTCTCATATAGTGAATGATTGATGTACCTGCAACTGAGTAAGGACTACCTGCACTAACATCACAAACTTGATAGCATATAAATGGGTTAGTGACAACAGTATCCAAACCCTTAGGGGTTTCACGGTCAACCATGGCATTGCCATCAGTAAGCACCTTTCCGGTAGGTATCCACATAAGTCCAACGCACTTAAAAATTCTACCAGTTGGAATCCACTTATGGCAAGGTCTAGGATTACTAAGCTTTTTATGCATAGTGGAAGACTTATCGATATTCCTAGCCTCCAAAGATTTAGGAGTTGGGATCCACCTAGGAGAAGTTTTCGGTTTGTTTTGCTTCATATGCATTGTAGGTGACTTATAATAAACCCTAGACTTGGCAGGTTGAACCTTAGCATTGTTCCTCAATACACTAGGAGGCATCCTATAAGGTTGAGAACCTAAGATATCGTCCTTTTGAAGTAGAGCCCTTTTCCTAGCCTTTTCTAGATCATAGTCCTTTTGAATCTTAATGCTTGGTTTCGTCACTGTTTTGGAACTATACCTAGAGGAGCTGGGAGCAGTAGTAACTACATGTTGAGGTTTCGCAGAGCCAGAATCATCAGACTTAGGCAAGTAATGTGGAGTGACTGGTTTTTTCAAAGCTTGTTCCGCATCAACTTGGGAGGAAAACCGTATTTTTGAAAGTTTCGGGCGTTCAGATCTAAACGCAGTCGGTTGTCTAACAACTGATTGGTTTCTATTTGATGGTAACACAGGTTTCCCCAAGATTGTTGGTTTTGCAAACTTAGTGTTCACACTATCTCCTGTTGCTTTCCTAACCTTGTTTTTTAATGCTGCAATAGTGAAACCCATTTTCTGAAATTGAGCTTTGAATTCATCATTTTGGGCAATCAACGAATTTGTTTGTTCTAATGTCTTAGTTCTCGTTTCTTTGATTGTCTCGTTAAGATTTTTACAATTCATTTTCAAAGACTCATTTTTCACAACTAACTTAGCCACATTTTGTTCCAATTCAATAACAGCACAGTCATGTTTAGCCTTAACTTCATTACACATATCACACAACTCAGTAATACGTTTTTTCAGGTTTTTGATTGTCAAGTTCTTTGTTTCTAGCTGAGCTTTCAAATCATTAATCATAAAGAATTCACAGAAATCAGGAAGTTCCTAATTTTTACATGGTTGGTTAATCTGAAGACTTTCTTCCTTTTGTTGCATTGCAATTTCAAGAGAAATACAATGTTTTTCAAGCTGTAAAAATCTTTTTGAAAGTTCATTAAAAACTTCTTTATCAACCATATCATTTGATTTAAAAGCATCAGCCGTAAACACAGAACTTAACAAACCATCACGTTCAGCATCCTGATCACTTTCTCCCCCTTTATGACTCATATTTGTTGAATTAGACATGGTATTGCTATCAGTCTTTTCCAACAAATTTGTGTGATAATTGAGTTTGATTTGATCAGTATGCTGACATTCATTAGGGAGCATATTTTGTTGAACATTTAAGGGTACCTCAGCACATGACATTTGTTCATTAACCGGTCTAAA